>JAODUG010000018.1:5079481-5089928 GCA_027564795.1 Aphredoderus sayanus | reverse complement strand
TAGGACAATCTAAAAACACGGGACTGTGTGTCTGCGTGCATCCCCAGCATGCCCTGCAAAGCTAGGGAGATCTTTAAAGAAAAGTCCAGAAGGAGAGAAAATGACTTCCTTTTTAATCTTCCAAAGGCGGCAGGAAGCAGATGTCCCAGACTTCCAATCCAATCTGACAATTTAAGTCCCCGTCCCAGTATGGGGGGGGGGCACTCAACGTGAGAATAGGCCCCCCCACCCCACCCCCCATCTGATCCATTGCGGCTGGGACCTCACATGCTGACACAGGCCAAGAGAGAAGGGCAAGCCAGGCGGTGAAAATCCCTGCCCTTATAATCCCGGTCCCTCACCGAATCAACTGATAACAATACGGTTAAAAATGTAAAAAACTAGAAAAGAAAAGAGAAACACTGACTACTTTATGAGCCAACTAGGTTATTTAAACAGGATAAGAACTCTAATTAAGCCTTTTCACAGCAGGGAAAACACAGGTACGGCTTATTGCATTAATTATAGAAGTGTTGACTACGTGTCAGTTGCTTCAATAGTTTACTGGTGCTCTGGCATAACAACAGACCCATAATGGACATTACGAGCTACACATGTGTTTGTGCTACTATGACACCTCTGTCTGTGGATTAACTGCTAATTGGATTTTCACTGCTATCAGATGTGGCTGGCAGAGACGGCATTGGCAGATACTGTGGAATATACTACAGACGTTTGCAAAGCATTTAACACCCCATATTGTCTGGTTCATCCCAAGAAATGACTTGAAATTCACACATTCAAATTCCAGTATGTGTCCAGTATGTGTTGATAAAAGCAATGTAACACTACCCCCTCCCTCAATGCGGCACTCTGAAATGTCCAACAGAGAAGTATGGGGTAGTAGCTATGTTGTATTTTAAGTGTAAAACAGGCTCCCGGATTAGCATGCATGGTCAGTCAGTCTGCCCTGGTTACTCATAAGTGTGTAATCTGTTAAATAATGTTAACGTGGTGCACACTGGGCCTTGTACACAGATCATCCCCGCTTTGAGTAACCAGTAATGTGATTTGAATCATCTCTCTCTCTCTCTCGCTCTCTCTCTCTCTCTCTCTCGCTCTCTCTCTCTCTCTCTCTCTCTCTCTCTCTGTTGTAGACAGTGCGTTTCACATGATGTGTCAGGTGTGGAAAAGTGTGTTCCATATGTGAGTCTCATGTGTGACCCTGTCGCTCAGGTAACCCCCGGTGACAGGAATTGATCCACCGCTGTAGCATCCTCCAGTCTACAGTGTGACAAAACACACAATCTAAACTGCCCCCTCCCCCCGCCCCAGCCTGATGCCTGGGCCCCTTCCTTCGCCAAACACCTCATTCCACCCTGGTGGGATCTCGGAGGGGTGTTTGCGTGAAACACAGCTACTCATGAGGGAGCGAGAGGCTGTAAGGTGTGTGTGAGGAGTGACAGCTGCTCAGCACTGAGGTGCAAGAACGACGAGCTTGGTGGAAGAGTCCAAATAAGGCGGGATATGCATTATTTTACAACTACTCAAGAGTTTGCAAAGTTATTTGCCATGTTTAAGGAAAGCATTTCCAAAGCCCCCCGCTCTGACAACACACACACACACGCACAAACACCATGGATGAATGTCCCATGCCCAGCTACACATCCATTCAGTACAAGTGAATGCATCTCCGGGTCAGCAACAAAACAGGAGCTGGAAGCTTGTGTGCACAGTCGCGGTTAAACAGCCCTGGTGTACAGATCATGTGTGGACACACATGCTGCTGGCCCACCCACACACAGCTTGTTTCTGCTCTATAAAGCAGGGTGGGGGGGTAAATACAATAGAAAGACTCATGTGTGTTAGAGAGAGCGAGAAAAAGCAGAATGATAATGATGATGATGCTAAAGTAATTTAATGAATTACTTTAGCATTTATCTGCTATTACAACCCTTTATTTTTAATAGTGAATATGCTACTATATTGTGCTGACAGTGGAGGCCATTAAAATGGAGAAACAGTTTATTACATTTAGATTTGATGAAAAGAAAGCAAAACAAACAGATTGTAGAAGAGGAGAAACACCTAGAATGAGGAAGGGATAGATACATTGGTTTTAAAGCTACAGTATTTTAAACTTTAAATACCTTATTTTCTATTTTAATTAAAAATAAAGTAAATTCACATGTACAGTGCAGTCAACCAATCAACCAGATTCTTAACTTTAGAATGTGTGTTATGTGTTTTATGAAATATATTTCCATTTTTAATTCAGTATGGTAATTCACACAATCAGAACTTTCCATACCAGAGACACTTACGTGCACATGACATGAGCAGATAAGTCGACCAGTAGATGTGTATTTTGAGAAACAATGGACAGCAGCACCTCTAAATCTGAGGCCCTGGTTCTCAGCAGGAAACCAAGTGGGAGATTGGCCGGAGAATCGGAGCAGCGGGAGCGGAAATGTCAATCGCTTTATCGCACCAATGTGACGAAACGAGGGCTGAGCTGGAAGGCAAAGCTCTCAATCTACCAGGCAATTTTCGTTCCTACCCTCACCTATGGTCATAAAGGTTGGGTCATGACCGAAAGAACAAGATCGCAGGTACAAGAGGTCGAAATGGGTTTCCTCAGGAGGGTGGCTGGCGTCTCCCTTAGAGATAGGGTGAGAAGCTCGGCTATCCGAGAGGAACTTGGAGTAGAGCCGCTGCTCCTTAACGTTGAATAGAGCCAGTTGAGGTGGTTTGGGCATCTGTTAAGGATGCCCCCTGGGCGCCTCCCTAGGGAGGTGTTCCAAGCCCGTCCAACTGGGAGGAGGCCTCGGGGAAGACCAGGGACAAGGTGGAGATAGTCTATCTCCACACTGGCCTGGGATCGCCCAGTCAGAGCTGGCCAATGTGGCTAGGGAAAGGGAAGTTTGGGGTTCCCTGCTGGAGCTGCTGCCCCTGCGACCCGACCTCGGATAAGCAGTTGAAGATGGATGAATGGATGGATGGATGGATGGATGGACGGACAGCAATAGAGGAAATCAGCAGCTTGAGAAAAATAACAAATAACAAAACCAAGCAATGATAGATTAGATATAGTACTGGTTTCCATGACTGAAGGATTGTTTCATCCAGACCACCGTGTGTGGAATTAAATGACATTACAAGTAGAAAAACGAGGTTTGGACAAAAAATTCAACATTGCTTCAAACATCTGTCCAAATGGAGTTGGCAGGTTTTTCATCACGGCTTCTGGGTTATTAACATCAGAACCAAGGGGTGGAGCTGCCCCTATCCTGCCTCGTTCAACTTTCCTCTACCCTCTTTCTCTGCTCTACTCTTTTCATTCATAAACAGCATATGGCCGACTTTCCTGGACTTAACACAACAGCTCAAACCCTTGACATCTGCTCAGCCTACTTATCATGACCTCACATGCTGCAGCTTCACTCACTATTCTCTTCCTCCCATCTACTGTGCCGTATAGAACATACTGTGCCCACTAAAGCTGGAAATACTGGAAACCCCTATAAAGTCCACATCCATCATCCACTGATAAACACACACCATCGCGACACATCATTGTGGCAAAGTAAAACCACATTTTCAGAAAGTAGAACAATTAACAGAGTGATGTACAGAGCTTGGCCAGAAAACACGAGATGCTTATAAGATATGAAATTGTCTGCTTGTTTGTGAAAGTGAATTCTGGTGCAGCCTGCCTCCTATAACACTTTCCTCCCTTTGGGAGGGAAGAGTTGCAATCAATTAAATGCAGGGAGCGCTTTGGAGGTCAGTGCAAAAGATTCTCTTGCCATCGATTGAGACATTCCGCCTTTCCTCCATCGCCCTGCATTCTATGAAACACAACAACCATTATAAAAAGCAGGTCGCCATCTAAATGAAGCAATGAGGACAATATTTTCTCTGTGTCCTGCCAAATATGTTTGATGGACAGAGCTATTAGCTGACCACAGACGGCATCTTCATTGTTAACAAACTCAATATACAGTATAGCCTTTGAACCACAGCTGGACATATTAAAGTAAAATGACAGACAGATGGACAGACAGAGAGACAGACAGACAGACAGAGAGATAGAATGATATACTGTATATATAGATAGATGTACACAGCATACAGTTAACAAAATAAAGACAGTGAGTAATGCAATCCATCCAATTTTCATCTTTGGAGGCCTGTGTTCCTGGCAATGAAAACCCAGGACATCCATCAACTACACTGGCCCGAGCAAACAGTGCAGCCATAAAGGTCTCCCAGTGTTTCACTGCCCAACACACACAACCTCCTGTTTGCCTTGCCATCCACCATCTTGCCTTAGTAAATAAATCAGCCAGTATATTTCCACAACCTACACAAACTATTCCATTTCTACTATACCTCTCATTGGCACAGCCACATAGAATATGTCCATTCAACCAATCATGGAGCCCCTATTCTCTCCTAAGAGTTCCCGCTGCCCACCAACTAACACTCTGCTCTGATTGGATACTGACTTCTATGCATGCCATACAGGAATAGGTACTCACCAGATCTTCATTATTCAGGGTGGACCGGTTCACCAGAGCAAACGAGATGCCTGCCTTTCGAGCAGCGAGGGTCTGATAAAAAACAACATTTATTATGTCAATTTGGTTTATGTAATTATCTAAAATAAACAAAAAAGTAATATAGAATTTAATCTCAAATAAATATCTAACTACTGTATGAGGTGACCATTCCAGAGTTTAAATTAACGCAATGAGTGAATTAGATTTTCAGAAATGCAAGACATGCATTTGTAAATTGACAGGGCAATGAAAGAGAGAAAGAGAGAGAGAGAGAGAGAGACAGAGAAAGAAACTTACCAAAGCCTGTGTTGTCCGGGGAGCGGTGAATACAGGAGGAAATAAAAATATTGCATTAGGCAGAGAGAGGGAGAAGAAAGGACTGAAAGCACAAACAGCAGAGCGACCAGTATTTATCCAACTGGATGCATAGGTGTCTTAACTGCCATGCAGGACTGCTGTTTCGGACCACAAAGCTCCGCAGAGGTAGTCACTCACTGAGAGTGAGTATGAAGCCCTTAGATAATGTATTGTCCATTCATGCTCTTAGTTACTAAATTGCAGTCATGCTTGGCTTTTTGTATTTAGCGGGGGGGTGGGGGTTGGTCGCTGCTGGGTCAATCTATTGATCATATCTTCTGCTGTCTGCATAACACATACAAATAAACATGACACACACTTACACACACGTACACACGCACACACACGCACACACACACTGACAGACACACATGACACACACACAAACACAACCTACACATAATCAACCCACAAACAAACATACAAGTACTATTAATCTCCATTTAGCCTGGGTTGACCAGAGATGTATATAGGGAACAGATATGCACTTATCCCATACTACAGGAGGTTACAAAACAGAGGAATGCCGACATGGGAGAGCTGACAATATTGGATCCGTCTTTACCACCACCATCTTGTCTCTACAGCCCAGCTATGGTAAAGATCCATGGGAGCCATGGAGAATGTGGGCGCGAATGTAACCTCTACATGAACTGAGAGTGTTGATGTAAGTTTGCCAACATGCACTAGCACTGCTGAGGTTGCTGCGGGCAAAACAATTATACCCTGTTGTTGCTGTTGTTGTTGCTTGGATGTTTCCCATTGAGTTACCATGAACCGTGAGGTGGTTTTCAAACTGATCATGACGTTTTGTTGAGTTTTGTTTTGTTATTGTTGATTTTTTCTTTTCTTTTTTTCTTTTTAGATTTTGGGGGGGAAAACCCTCCAGTCCCGACCAATAAGAACGCTGTTGCTGCCCTGAAGCAATCGCACAGCAAATGGGGGACATTGACAAAGAAGAGAGGCATGAGAGGGAACCAATTAGATTGCTGACAACTGACTTCATCCCACGTGTAAAAGGCTTGCTCCATGTCACTTTTACATGATTTAAAGGCCTCACACAGTTAAATCAGAAGTCAATGAAGTCCTCAGATATATTTTTGGGTTGAGTTGTCAACATTTCAAGTTCAATTAAATGTTTGTCCCCCGACGGGCGAGGAAACAGGGAAACATGGCAGAGCATTGGCAAGAATGAAATCTGACAACTCACTGAAAAATATCACCCATAGCTGTTATGGGTCTTTATGTAGGAATGGTAAATATACACGCAAAGTCCAACAATAAAACAACAACCCATACTTACCAGAGATATTGTAGGTTATTAATTTCATGAGAGATATGGACAAATACATCATCAACTCATGTTTTTTTACCTTGACATAAACATTCATCAGCACCTATGTGTATGACATCAAGCTCCATAACCATTTGCTATAAATGATTTGTGTCTGCTATTAGCTGATTAACAGGCTGTCTATCACAACATTGACTCGAAAGGGTTCATACACATTTTCCCTTTTTCTGAACAGAGTCATGAAGCTTTCATCTACTGTAGGTCTAAGGGCTACAAGGAAATGAGATACAGCAGGCACGACACATACTACAGTACATAGAGACATACTAGACTAACAGCTATAAACATTGACATTATCGACATGAGGACGGCACGCTGACTTTCAGAGGGAACAGCGAAAGGACAAGCAACAGGACAGCCGAGCAACGGGCGTCTCTATGGGATACATTATGACACATTATATGCAATAAAAACAAATGGCAGAGCATCAGTGTGATGCAACGTCTTAAACAACCCTCTCTAGGCTAATTAATCAAACTAAAGTTATGGCTAAGGTTACATTTAACGTTCCCGTGTGCCAGAACGCGAGGCTCAGGAGCTCTCTGGTGATTTGTTTTGCCCTGACTCAATCAACATTTTACTGTAACTACAAGTTCAGTTAAAGTTAAACTGATTTTGTTTTATTTTTGTTACTGCTGACAGAAATAATTAACAGAGCTACACAAAGATATAAGTTGGATGGTCGGGGGAGAATCATCCAAGTGTGGTGTAACGGCAGGGTCAGTGAGCTAAACTTCACATAAATCACACATAACCTTGTTGAAGCAAATAACTCACCAGGTCTCGGACAAGAGGCACTGTCCTCTTGCGGCGTAAATCTGGCATGCTGTCAATACCATAAAGAATGCTGCCAGCCCTGGAGAAGCAGACAGATTTAGGGTGCATTAATATCATAATAATGCCGCGCTGGGGGAGACATTATGGCGCGCGGGGGAGGGGCCTTGATTTACACGGCCAACACACAGCATGGATCATGTCTCGCCAACTGCTCTGTTCTGCCGCTGACCACCAGCACGAGGGGCTCCCCTGTCACCCATCTCACCCCACCTGCATCCCTCTACTTCTCTCTCTCCCCCACTCTCCCCCTCTCTCCCCCTCACTTAATAATAATAAACTTTATTTGTATCGCAGTTTTCATACAAGAATTGCAGCTCAAAGTGCTTTACATGCAGTCGTGCTTTCCTCAAACACTTCATCACCAACTTACATGATAGCACTCAAGATATACCATAAGATATACATGCATTCTGTATAAAGGCATAAACACATGAATACATGATCTACTCCTTTAAGTTGGGGTCCAGACAATGAAAAAACATTACAACTCTTAACACACACACACATAAAAACACAAACACTTTCTTTCCCAGTTATCTCCCTGCTGTCTCTATCCTCTCTTCATCCTCTGCCTCCCCTGGGGCATGCGGCATGCCTCCTGCAGCTCTCTCTTAATACAAGGAAACACATGCTTATTAATTTCCCTTCCCTTCTCCCTCTATCTCTCTCTCTCTCCTTTCCCTATGAGGCTCTCTGTGATATCACCTCAACTGTCACTCAATGGCCCCAACGATGACCTCAACATGACATCACAGCCCTGACGGCTGCACAGATAAAGGCTTAGCTGCCACGCCATCGTCACCTCTGTGCTGCCATTAGTGGTCCCACCCCGGAGATAACCATCGAGAACCTTCCCAGACATGCGGGCCAACGCTCTTATTCCAGGGGGCATCCCTGAAGAGTTTATCATGCAACTAGCGTGCTACATTTGGCTGCACAGCAAGAGGGCTGTGTGTGAGACTACGCATAGGTAATGGTTTCCCTTGCAATACATGCATTATTTCCAAATGTGCTACAATTTCTTTTGTGTGGAGTTATGGTTGAGTGAGTCAAAGTTATTTATGTCTGTACATAAATTGAACACTATACTTCCACATTAGAAGATGGATGCACTTTTACAGTTCTCCGTTCAGAAGCTACTATAGATACATTAAGGTGTGATACTATTATGATGAAGTCTAAGTCGATGTATTAAATAAATACTGGGATGTGGGTGCTATGAAGTATTATGTGGATATTGTGATTATTAAACATCATAAAGTAAATAAGCCTATCGAAAGTTAGTACAGGAGTGTAATAATATGTGTTTAATTTATAATGGCATGCCACCACAGCATGTGAAGAAATGGTGTGTATACCTTCACTTGGGCGCAAGCACTAGACGGACACACAACACCTCCCAGCTCAAGTGATAACCAATCAGGAAGCAAGGCCTCACTCACCCTCCAGTCTGAAGGCCCAGTATCTTGGGATCCAGGACATTGCGAGTCTGCAGAGAGAGCACATGCATACGTGTCATGGACAGTTCAAGACAGCCATGGCATGTGAGCACATCCAACGCACACAACACAGAGGCAGTATGTCATCGTATTATGGCAGCAAGTGCCTAATTAAAAAAGAAGATAAAAGATAGCCAAAACATAGTTAGCTATCTAACATTTTAATGCAGGGGTACCACTCATGCAGCATTCTCAAACACAGGAACAGATACAGTACTTGACATTCACCTACAGACACTAGGCTAGGACACAAACAAACACACACAGCTTACAGTGCATTCACTTCCTACATTCACATGCATGGATGCAACAAAGGCCTAATGGTATGAATGGTTAAATTTGAACAATGTCTTGAAACCTGAGTGTCCAGAGCACTGCTATCTGAAAGGAGAAAGGAAGGAGAGAGCAGTGTTAGCAAGGAACTGCTGACAGACAGAAACACTAACAGCCCAGACAAAGTGGGAGACTCTACTTGAACACCAAAAACCTCAACAGCCAAAACAATTTAAATTGGCTTCATCAAAATAACTGTTGAGGCGTTTCATCCAGTGAAAAGCTTTGAACATGTACTGTAGGTAATTTAGATAGAAGAACAAGATAGAAGAGGTTCACGCTTTACAGCACATTTGTAAATCAATAAGAGCACAAATATTAAATAGTGGGTTTGGTCAAGAGCATTAAATAACTTAATGGCCATAACCACGATGCCATGGGAAATTAGGTAGGCTGAGTGTAAATGCTCGGCATCATATTGCATTTTCAGATACAGCCGAGAGGGCAGGCCTTTTCAAATAAGCAGGACTGCACAGGTGTAATTACCCCGCTATTGATTTGCTATTGATAAATGGTAGTATAATTACGTTCCAATGTGCTGCTGGAAAAAAACAGCTGTTCACCGAGGATAGATCAAATACCTCTACACAGAAAGATGTGATATGCCATTTGCTGTTGACAGGAACAGTAATTGCAATGTTGACACTAGGAAGGACGCACTTGTTGTATGGCCTGCATAAAACAAGTCTGCTGGTTTTTTTCTCTCAGTGCTTTTAAAAGGAACTCACAGTATCATAACGTTTAGGCATCAGTGGAATATTGAAAAATATATTGCACTGGGTAAACTACCCACACTTGATTCCTAGAAGACTCTGAGGAAACCACATACTTATGCAACGATTGTAAGAGAAGCAGTCCTGAGGGTACACACGCTAAGCGCCTTACGGAGCCGCAGTGAGATAAAGTCATCTAGCCTATAGCCACGCTAGGTACAGTCAGACCAAAGGGCTAGACCGCTGATATAAAAGGTCATTTCAGAGGGGCCTTAAATCTGTGCAATGAAAATGAAATCGATTGGAAGAGGAAACGTGGCTGTGCTGCAAGCGGTGTGTTGAGATAGCAGCGCTGGCAGTAAATCCCGCGGTTCAATGGCAATGCGCATGTCCACACAGCCTGCACACGGCCACGCCCCCCACTGATACACAATGTGAATACATTCAAATTAACTTGCGCTCACTGCTCACCCACCCATGCGCGCATCAACACACACACACACACACACACACACACACACACACACACACACAAGACCTTGATAATCAGCGTAATACTTTTTACAATATTTAGAGAGCAGGAAATCACTTGCGAGACGTGCTATTAAGATAAGCAATTGCAATGTCATTAAACTGGACATACAGTATATTTAATTATATCATCTGTGTTTATACAGTAGATTGTGTTTGGAATATATGACTATACTGGGAGAGCTCTATGGACTGCATTTATCCCTTGTAATGTCCTCTGGGTCAAAATGACCCAAATCACTAGCTCTTTGTGGCAGATAGAAGGCGCTAAACCTAATT
>JAODUG010000018.1:5068245-5079381 GCA_027564795.1 Aphredoderus sayanus | reverse complement strand
AAATACATAAAGAAATAATTAAATAAATAAATACACTCAGCAATGCCAATTGAAAAACACATAAATCATACACAATCAGATGGCGCCGTTGTGTGGCCAAAAGCAAGATTTCTGAGTACATTACGAGGGTTAAATAGTGCTTTTGTAACCTACCGGCCACTCAAAGTGCTGTACACGATTGCCTCACATTCACCATTCACACACACATCCATACACCGACGGTGGTGTCAGCCATGCAAGGAGCCACCTGACCACCAGGAGCAGTTAGGGCTAGGTGTGTTGCTCAACGACACCTCGACACTTGGTGAGGAGTTAGCGGGGTTCGAACCAGAGACTTCTCAATCACCTGTCGGCCCGCTCTACCCACTGCACCACTGTCGCTCCTGAAACCCTAACCAGCTACATTTCCTGGATGTTCTCCCAACACATGAAGGTTATTACCCTCTGCTTCTGTAACATGACACTGATCTTCCAAGGTACGCTGTGATGAAATAAACTGTGGCAGTGGCATTTGAAGTCAGACGGTTTCTTTAGTTCAACGAGGAGCCGACATGAAACAAGGGCAAAATAGAGCATTTAGGGACATCTTAGGAAAAGCAATCAATCAGACTATGCTATGTTGTGACACGGATTAAACCTAGTGGCTCTCAGTTTTATTTAGGTCCATGGCCTCAAAATTAAGAGGTTCAGAGTTCCAGACATTGCTTGTGCACATCGAGCTGGAATCACTGCTTCTAATAGCTCAATGGCCCAATTCATTAGCATTGCATGCCGGCAGTATCAGCAGTACTACGTACAAACCCTTAGGTCCATATCCTGTGAAGCTACTACAACATGCTAGTTTATATTCTGTGTCAAAGAAGAAAATGATTAAAGCCAGGAGGAGGGCTGAGCAACCACATCTTATTTTCACTCTGACATCGCTCTCCGTCCTGTTAACTTAGCCTGGACACTGATAGCTCTCTGTATGGGATATGGTATGGTGACAGAGTCAGTGAAGTCAGTGACTGAATGGCTTTTTGCTGTCCGTGTGCAATGTTTGCGTTGTTGTAATATTCAACATAACAGTGGTGAGTGGCCTTTTAACATGATAGCCTAAACCCTTATACTGAATAATCATGTGTGCTGTATGCACCATTGATAAATATGAACAGAATGTACCGTATACTATGTGCACATCCATAACAAACATAACTAGATGTTTTTAAAAATTATTATTTTGCAACCTTGAAATCTAAACAATATTTTGTTCACTTATGATAGTCAGTCACAGTAATGCATGTGACAGCTATGACTTGTATGTCCAGTATATATTCTGTTTCAGGACGGCCTTCCCCTTTTAACGGTCCACATAGAATCAGAGGGTGCTCTTATAGAAAGCACTTACGCTTCCTACATTATGTAAGAGCTTCACCAGGGAACACAAAAGGTGCGGTGGAAGTCTCTTGTGGCCAGCAGCTGAGGGACAAGGCTTACTGACAGTGACTAGTCACCATCAATGAGAAAAATATATCTATGGTAAGCCCATAGTCTCCAGTTCAAATGACAGAGAAGACTCAAAGAAGGCAAAAGAAACCCTGCGGGTGTAAGCAGGTTCCGGTATCACCAATATCTTAGGAGTGGACTGGTAGGAGTGTCCTGCGGGCTGTGAGCATAAATCGTAGCATGGAGGTATTCCCCTCCTTTTCCGAAAAAGAAAGCCTCCTGAGACCAGCAAGCTCCTGGAGAAGGGGACCCCATCAGCTAAAACAACCTCATTTCCCTGATCTGTGTCTCTCACAGCCATAGCTCTTCTGCATAAGGCACACTAAGCATAAAGAGGGTCTGCCTCCTTGGCTCCCAGAGGAGCGAGATGCAACTTCACTAGCAGCAGACCTCTATAAATATTCTAAGCAAGGCTGACCTGGTTACAGAATGCCCTTGGGAGAGTGAATTAGCATCTGAATTCAGACGCCGCTGTAGCCTCGTGAAGACAGGCCTGGCAGGAGAGGTAGCGCTGCCGAGAGAGTCCCCTTACGGCACCTGCGTGCACAACACACAAACACCACACAGAGAGCACTCTGCTGATGGTGAGTGTGTGAGGTGGCTAGAAAGAATAAGTGCTTGTGTGTGTGCGTGTGTGTGTGTGTGTGGGTGTGTGTGTGTGTGTGTGTGTGTGTGTGTGTGTGTGTGTGTTTGTGTGTGAGCGACAGGCGAACAGACGAGTGCGCCTACATACTGTAACTTTCCTATAGACCGGCTCCGCTGTCTATTACAGGCCAGGCTATCTAGGCTGACAGCTATGTATCTTAACAACACCCACGCCAGTGTGTGCATGTGTGTGTGTCTCAGAATAGCATCATTTCAAATCTTGAAACATTAAAAGAAATTAAAAAAGAAGGATTGCTGAAATCTACATAAGGTGGTGTTATTGCTGCACCTACAATGCAATACATTTGAGTATTCTCAATGTTTGGACAAGATTAATCATTACTATTAATATATTTCACTATACTGTACTATATTATATAATTGTACTGCTTGTAGCGTCTATATGCTACAATATATACTGCATATACCAAAAGAATGTGGATATCACCTAAGAGAATAATGGACAATTTCATGTTTTGTCAAGTCAAAACCCAGGCCAAGTGTCTGCTTCAACTTAACTGGGGTTTAAAGCTTTACAGCAGGAAAATCCATCATATGAGGCCGACGGGATATATATAAGGCTATATAATGGTGGCACACAGAAAAAGTGAGATGGGTAGCTTTTACAAACAACCTGATGATAAGATGCAGGTAAAAGTATATTTCCATTCCTCTACAAGTTTGATTACAATTTATTTACAAATGAGGGACAAAAGCATAGTTGTAACTGAAGAAAGACTACAGTCCCCACAGGAGAGGCATCTAAATAATTTCAACCAAAATGTTAGACGTACGTGTCACTGTCATTGATTTGTTTATCGTTGCTCAACACAATCATCCATACTGGCTCAGATAAATTACCTCAGATGGCTGCTTTCATTTAACCTAAATATACACCGTCATTAAAAGGGCAATTTCTGAACAGGTTTGATGTCACCATTAATGCAGATAGAAGAAGAAGCTGAAAGCATTAGTACATACCTTCAAATATTTAATATTTGATCTAAATGACAAATACCAATCCTGATATCCGGTCATGTTTGGTGTACCTATAGCAGTATCTCCTATAAAGCCTTAAGGTCTAGTCTGTATTCCGTGAAGCTACTACAACACCTACAACTTATTCTGAAGGCAAATACTCACAGAAACCGCTGCATATGTAGGTCAAAAGCCTCTCATTTTAACTGAGCAAGGGAAATCCCTGGGCCCTTTACTGCTTATATTGAAAAAAAACATACTCATTCCACTTTAAATTTTGTTACAATGAAAATCGATACTAACCACTTATACGCTCCAAGTATTCTTAAACCACATCTCATTCTTAGTAAACCTTGATCAATGCATGTGTCTTGTATTATGATAATAATAATAATTTAAGGCAACCAATGCAGAGAGAAAAGCAGTTTGGCCTAAATCTGTATAATAATATAGGGTACAATTTGACTACAGTCATATACTTTCTAAACTAGCAAAGAAATAAAAGTGTGAACAGCAAGTTATACTGATAGTATTGTGAGGTAGTATGTACCAGGAATAAAGTATTTTTTCATTGACATTCCACAGATCCTACAAGCCTAAATAGCAAGCACAACTCAAATGTTAGCTTACTGTTTCCTACCTTTACCTTGGCATCCACTGTCAGAGAATGTTTTCATTCTTATCACTTAAAATCAATTCCCAGTGTTATATTGGAAAGTTCATCCACAAAGTTGACATTGTAGAGCTCCCATATTATTATAGCAATGATGCCTATGTGTTAAGCTTTTGTACGTTTATATTTGTATACACTGTATGCATGTAATTCAGTATTTTAGTGCCACTTTGCCAGAAAGGTAGGAAGGAAAGGAATAAAGAGTTGTACTGTACCTCCTGCCAGGATCTGTTGCTCCAACTCAGCCATCTGTTTCCTGTAGGCCCTAAGTGCTGCCTCCTTGAATGTTGGACGAACGCGCTTCTTGGGCGGAGTCTCAGAAGGCTTCTCCTCTGGAACATTTTTGTTTTCATCCTCCTGCTGTTTTTCTACTATTTTTGACACTTCAGCAACTTCATCTCTTATCTCCTCCACCTCCTCTAACTCTTCATCTGCCTCATCCATCTCCTCTGTCACATCATTATCCTCTGTCTCAGGTTCCTCTACATCAACATATTCCACCATGGCATCATATTCCGCAGTATCAATCAGATGGGTTTCATAGTCTTCAGTGTACTCCTCATAATACTGTTCATCCAGACTGCAATCATACTCCAAGACTTGTGCCTCTTTAGTTGCCCCATACTCCTCAGGAACCTCTAAATCATGTGAGGCCTCAAAATCCTGTGAAGGATCATTGTCCTGAGAAGCCTCAATGTCGTCTGACACATCATAATCCTGAGAAGTGTCATACTCCTGCACAAGCTCCTCTCCCTCATTGGCAGTTTTATTTTCCAGATTCGCTAAAACTTGCTCCATCACTTCCACATAGTGAGTCTCATTGTCCACTGTTTGTTCCACATCCTCTGTTGGAGCTTCTGGTTTATCTTCCTCAGCCTTGTAATAGAATGGTTCATTGTAGACGTCTGAGTCGATGGTAGTGCTGGAGTCATTGGCAGTAGAGGTGGACAGGGTGCGGAAGCGCCCCATAAAAGAGGTAGAGGAGTTGGCAGGCTCCTCAGGGGGAGCGGGGGCACTCTGGGAGCCAGACTTCCAGACAACCTCTAGAGCAGACTTGGCCCTTTGTAGTGTAGAGCCAAAGCCAAAACCAAATGACTTCTCACTGAGATCAATGCTAAGTCTGCTGCTCCAAGATTTAGGAACCTCTTCAGCCTTCTCTGTTCGAATCTCACTCTGACTGCGGTACATTGTGGCAGACTTATTCTGATTCTGGTGAAAGCTATGATTGACATCTAATTCTGGAAATCTTTCCTTAGGAGGTGCCTTAACATTTTCTTTAGCAACATCTTTGGGGGCCACTTTAGGTGTCTCCTTAGAGCTCACATTTGGAGTGGCTTTTTGTGTCACCTTGGGGGTCTCCTTTGGAACCACTTTAGGTGGCTCTATAAGGGCCAATTTAGTAGTCTCCTTAGGGATTTCTTTTGGGGCAACATTAGATACCTCCTTTGAAGCTACTTTGGGGACATCTATAGGGCCCTCCTTTAGGGTCAGTTTTGTGGCCTCTTTGGTAAGATCTTTAACAGCAACCTTTGGGCCTTCTTTCAGCACAACATGTGGGGATTCTTTAGACATGACTTTAGGAGATTCTTTAGGTGACTCTTTAGGAGACTCTTTAGGTGTAGATGCAGGGCTTACTATTGGTGTAATTTTAGGACTCCCTTTTGGAGACTCTTTAGGACTCTCTTTTGGAGTTATTATTGGGCTGTCTTTAGGTGTCACTTTAGGAGTCACCTTAGTGGCCTCTTTAGAAGTGCTCTTAGAAGAGGCTCTAGTAGTTTCTTTAACAGAAGGCTTAATAATCTCTTTATACATGCCCTTTGAACTATCTCTAGAGTTGGCTACAGGGTATTCCTTAGATGTAACTTTTGTTATGTCTTTAGATGGGTCTTTGCTTGAGAGTGCTTTAGAGGACACTTTAGGTGTAACCTTAGCAGACACCTTAGGACCATCTTTAGGGATTACTGTTGGGCTTTCCTCTTTAGCAGCCACTTTTGCTTTTTGGGATGCTTTAGATGTGGCCTTTGGGGTATCTTTAGATGCTGCTTTAGTGCTATCTTTTGTGATTGGTTTAGAGCCCTCTTTTGATTGACGAACACATGTTTTGACAAGAGTATCCCTTTCTGTGATATGAGGAATAATGTGGGTGGTGATCGGTGGCAGAGCAGAGTCTCTATCAAGCAGCATAAAATCCTCATCTCCTTCAAACTGCAAATCAACCTCTTGGCATTTAGTTATGTTCTCAGGAAAACCAGGAATGGTTGACGGGTCAAAGGGACTGCTGACCTCTATGGAAGCTTCTAGGCCTGAGTCAGCACCTTGCTCCAGATGATGCCAGTCTTTCCAGGGAGACAGATCACCCTGGAGAGAGAGCTGAGAGCCACTATAGTGGCTTCTGTCCCCAGACATGCAAACCAGTCCATTGCTAACGCCACTGTCAATGGTTTCTGTGGTCTCAATCTCATTGTGTTCAGCATAGGGTGGGTTCTCCTGACTAAGGGGGTGGCTTGGACTCTCATACCAGGAAGAGGCCATATCCTCTTGTTTCCTCTGCCACAGTTCCTGATCTGAGGAGGAGAGCAGGGAGCAGCCATTAGCCCGTGTAAAGTACTGACTCTCAGAGAAGTCTTCAGAGTATGACTGGCAGAGTTTTGAGCAGTCCGACTCAGAGCGACTAAGTTTAGGTGTTGAGTAATCACTCTGGGAAAGCCAACCTGGAGTAAGATCAGAGTAGTATGCCTTAGTATGCTTTTCTGGGTCATAAGTGTCATCGGCATAGTGCACTGAGCCTGAGTACCCTGCCTCATCTCGACTATGGTCATGAGACCTTCTCTTCTCTGGTTTGCTTTTGTGAACAGGTTTAGAAATCACCATTGCATATTTATTCCTGCTCAACTCGTCAAGCTCTTTATCACTGTCCATTGAGTCCCAATCATCACTCTCTACTTTATCCTTTCCTGAGACCTTAATATCCATGCTTTCATAGGTTTGTGAGGAAGACATTGGTTTGTCTTTTCTTTCTTTTCCTTCATGTGTTAGACTATCAGTAGATACAGTAATACCTGTCCCTTTGAGTTTATAGCATTTTTTCAATACTAAATCCCTGTCTTGGGGTGTTGCAAAAATAACAATTATAGGACGAGGTTTTGCGTTGGAACATTCTCTTTGTTGTCCTAACCTGTGAGCTAGTTCTATTTTAATAGTTTTAAGTGCATCAATTAATCCCATTTTATCTTTAAGAATTTTATATATAAGGCTCTCTGTTTTCTCTGACCTTTCCTCTGGAACATTTATGAACCTTAAGGTTGAGTTATTGGCCTGGTGGCTAATTTGTTTTATATAGTCATGAATATCACGTGTTTCCCTTCTAGATTGGACAAATCCTGAGCGAAGCTGCTCAATTTCACTCTGAACCACTTCCACACTGCTGGAGATTTCGTCAATAGAGCTCTTTAGGGCATTTACATGGCCGCGCAGCTCAGACAATTCTGTTTCTATCTGGCTGATCCCCTGCAGCTCCTTAAAGATCATCTCCATGACATCTTGGGTCTGGCTTATGCAACCTGTGGAGGAGGAGCCAGGCTCCAGGGTGGAGCTCTTTTGCTGCCGACCAGCTCGGTCTAGAGATTTGCTCCGGATACCCAGGGTCTTCCTCCAGTTGCTCACCTCGGAGTCTGAGGAGACGCATTCCTGGCTCTTTTTCCATTTCCTCAGTTTGCGTAGAGCACCCAGACGGAGTGTGTGCAGACTGGAACGTTCTACCCGCTCTCCTTCCGAGCTACCATCAGAAGGAGCCAGACTAATGAGGCTCTTCCTATTTCGTCTCACTGGCATTGTGTGAGATTTATGTTCATCCAGTCTGCGGATGGGTTTAGTCTCGCTCAGAGAGTCGGAGTAGCTGCTATCAAGTGAAAGAACCTCCGGAAAGATGCTTTCATTATTGTTCAAAAGAAGAACGTTTTTGGGGAGTCCGTTTGCTATCGCTACTCTGTAACTGAATGTAGGTGAGAGCGATGAGCAGTCGTTCTTGCTGTCGTCTTCTTCGAGCGATATGTTACGTGCCGATGAGCATTTGGAGATCTTTTTAACTGTGGTCTTCAGCGTGGTGGAAAGAGTTGGATTAAGTGTTTGCAAATCAGTGGTCAATTTAGCCTCTTTATTGTCACTTCTCTCTTTCTTCTTTGTGGGGTTCGCCAATTTCTTTGTAAACATTCCTTTGCAAATCTTTTCAATGTAGGATGATATGGTCTTGATTAGGGCAGAAACCATGGAGGGCAATCCTATGGAGTGTCCTATTTCATTCAGTGAAGGAGAAGTCAGCAGAGAAATAAGTCGCAATCTGCCAATATGTGATGTATGTTCAGTAACTCAGATTGAATGAAACCAGTTTGAATTGAGGTTTAAAGTATTTTAAATCCAGGGATGCTCCTCTAGGTTCTCGTTTGGTCTGAAAAATAAAACAGAATAATACATTAGTCTTTGTTTACAAATAGTAGAATGAACTATTATTAAATACACACTTGATTAATTATTAACGTCAGCAAATCACTGCGATGAAATAGGAATTAAGCCCAGTTTCTTGTTTATATATCAGACATAAGACATAAATATACAATCATTGGGTCATCGCATAGCTATTGTACAGTATATCACTATGCAAAGACAGATACAGTATATCATCACTATGCAGGTATAGTGATATGATATCACTATGCAGCACATCACTATGGAAAAACAAAACAAAATTTCCTCTGCATGAGGAAAATGTATTTTGTTTAATTCAATTAAATGTCACTTAAAGCCCCAGGAATAAAATGTTAACAATTATCTTTTGGTGATTTGGAAATCAAGAGAGAAAAGTATGAGATGGTATTGGCAAGCGGGCCAGCCGCATTTCTGTACAGCATATGCATGCATGCATCATGTAGTGATCCTTCGGCACAGACAGGAGAGCTGGATAACTTAATTACTGGATTAATACACTTTTGGACTAAAACTATTGCATTTTCTTTGTTAAACAACACTGTTGGTGATAAGCAAGGATGCTACTCCCACAGGAGAAACCACCCTGAAGGGGCATCTGTCCAATATCACGTTGACCAAGTCCCGTTACAGGACTGTAGCCTCAATACAAAGATCACTGCTAAAAGGTTATTTAACCTTTAACGGATAAATAACTCTGGATAAACCCAGATTTCAGGACAATTTAACAAATAGATGTTGGTAAATGTTTAATGTTGCAATGTAATACAATATGTGTGATAATGCAGTTTTTAACCATGTGTGTATCTACTGACATTTTCCACAGGTAAAAGCAAGGTTGGAGATAAGTATATTCCATTTTAACTTTTTTAAGTAACGCTAGACCATATCCCAAACACCTTGGTGTTTGATGTCTGTAGACGAAGAACATCATGACAGTTAAGACATTGAGTTTTGTAGGGACAAATGTAGCTTAACAAAAGTTAAATGTTTTTATTTTTTAACCCAATCTGTTCTCCCTGAGATGTCAGAGGGGTTAATTTACAACTCACACCCTTCCTCTTATATACGCTCTGGAATGCTGTTTGTTTAAAGCAATTATTGGTCAAATTAGAGATACATTTTAAGTCGATATAAAATAACATAAAATACCACACGTATCTAACCTTCTTGATGTGCGAACTGATAAGATAATACAAAGTATTAGGTATTACCTATGCCCTTTCAGATTGCATTTTGAAGGTTTGATGTTATTATTTGGACACTGTGAATCTAGCAGATTTATAGAAATATAGCCATAGCCATTTAATTAGTTAGAAATCATTGTTTATGTATACCAGAGCCACTGGACACACTGATGCACCCGGTTCTACAACAAGAGGCAGTCAGTTATTCTAATCACTTTCAACATTTCAGCATTCCAGTGCTGTTAGACAATCCCTGTGGAATGAAGAAGTGCCTTAGTGTAAACACCAAACCGAACAGCTGATTTGCTTCATTAGTGAGTTAATAACCAAATTCTGTAACAACAATAACAAAATAACAATATTCTGTGATTACATCTTGGGTGTCAGTGCTACCAAAGGATTCAGTTATGGTAAATAATAACAATAATAATAATAATAATAATAATAATAATTAGAAAAATAACAACCCTATGACCTGAATTCTTAGTTTACCCATATAAAACATTGATAGATTGTGATGATCATTTAATTATTACATTGATTCTGATGAAGTACAGAAGATGTAAGTCTAGTGGAATATAGCAAGCTTATTGAACATTAACCCATTTGAGTTCCCAGTGTCAGTCATTGGTTTGGAGCCTGAGCTGAATCATGAGCTACATGTCTATATTTGGTATAGGGTTTACAGTCAGATGAAGGCAGCCAGAGCTGGCTGGGGTTCACATGTAATGCCCATTGGCCTCTGACCACTCCAGTCAAGGTGCTTAATGTGGAACAGCTTCCAGTGCAATGTGTAGGCTGTTTGCTATCGACTTGCAGAAGCAAAGTTTTGCAGAAGGTGGGGTGTTTGTTGCGCAAAGCTGGCAGCTGCTCCACATTAGTTCTGGGGTTTAGAGTATGATGTTGTCCCAGTCTAATGGCCACACAGACATGCCCATTTCAAATGAGCTGTGTAACATAGCACTGCAGTAAGCTTTTGCTGGGCGCTGCAGAGTGACCGCCTATTTAGCAAATAGTTGTTTTGGCTAGGTTGTCAGGGAAGATGTGCTCCTGCCAGAAGCACATCCAGTATTTGTTTGCCCCTTTGGAAAAGGTTTGAGTCATGCCTGGGGTGATATATTTATGCAAGGTAACCATTTTTAGTATACAAAATATTGACAGGTCTTCTGCAATATTAATCTGGCTAAAACATTGGCTGTTATGCCTCATAGAAAGGATCAGAATATGCCTATCTTTCACTTAGGTAGGTGTAGGTAGGTGTACTTTGTGATTAAAAGTAATTCCCACATTGTCCTTCCGTTATCTGTCAGATATTAATCGGCCTGTTAGAAAAGTATAATTCTGTATAAAGTATAAAAGATCATTTCCACAAAAAATCTCATCCTTGCTTTGGGATGGGTTAGTTACATGGGCAACCTAGTCTCCAATACAATCATACAGAGATTTAACACACAGCTAAAATAAACGTATTCGAATATCATCAACACTGATCTTAAAAAACAGTTACGGTGATTTTAGTCAGAGGTTATTTATATGACAAGGTCGAAACATTTATTTTTTTATGTGTCCCTTAAAGGTCAACAATCAGCAATTGTTTTAGCTTGCATTAGCTTTAAACAATCACTGACTCCAACTATAAATGTGACAATATTAACAATATTATATATTAAGTCATGTTTAATTCCTATT
>JAODUG010000018.1:5034870-5046251 GCA_027564795.1 Aphredoderus sayanus | reverse complement strand
CGGGTTTCAAACTCACACCTTGTTGTGTCAGCAGTGCACATCATATGTGTGTAAGCTGTAGAATTAGGTTTAGCGCCTACTATCGGCCACAAAGAGCTAGTGATTTGGGTCATTTTGACTCAGAGGACATCATGAGGTGTAACCCTCGTAATGTCCTCTGGGTCAAGCTCCACCAAAGGGTTAGTATATGATCAAGCCAGCTCCAGTAGGCTACTGCTTTATTATGCCGACTTCCAGTACTAATAAAGCAAGCCTGTAATAAAGCCAGCCTCTCCATTGTTCAAATTAAGATGATGCTCTGTAGGGACTGGCCTTCAGTGTAACATTATCAAGGCCAAATTTGCATTGCCTTTTGGTATAAATAAATCAATACAATCTCTTGTCTACATAGCACACGTTAAGATTTTTGCTTTGACCCAGGGTCCAATTGTAGAAATAGCTTTATGAAGTACTGGTAGAGTTGTATACTAATTCGTCTAATTTATTTTGGCATTTTTTTAACCATGAGCAGGCCCACTTAGATGTTTTCAAGTAATTTGACTAGTCTCATGTCTTTCATGAAGCTACACCATCTTTCAGATGACTAGTAATCTAGATTACTGTTATCTTGTTTATTTCTTTTAGTATTTTGGTTTGATTGTTACAGTAGAAGCAGACTATTTTTGACTTGGTTCACCAACTATTAAATATCAATTAATTTGCAAAGGACGTTTTTAGGTGGCCATGTTTATTTTTGTATTTATTATATATTTTTCAGACCCTTTGCATCTTCAATTCAGTGACATTTCCTGTCTGTCTGCCTATAATGAGATAAACAGATTCTGAGAGGGCACCTCATGAAGCCATTATGAGATGTATAAGATGTTATTCACCCTGCTTTATGACAACATGAAGATAAGAAGATATTGATCATTACAGTGGCGTGTTGGTCTCACACTTTGAAGAGTATGGATAATAACCCGTGTTTGGATGTTTTCTCCCATCTTGGGCTCCTTTCAGACTGTTGAATGTGAATGTCCTTGAATGCTTCTGTTGTAGCCGGGCTAATGGAAAAGGTATGATACATGCTGAATGAACACTTAGTATTCCCTCCAAACAAACACACATTTTATTTACCAGACATATTGGAATTGTCCTGTTGTGATGTTGGACATGCATTTGTGTTTAGGTCTATCATAATCTATTGAAGAATATGGATACTGGGCCATGCACTTTTGTTTCAAGTACTATTATATCAGTAATATAAGCACACACAATATTTATATTGAGATGTATGCCTATCTCACTTATTATTATTATACAAATCTATATTTTTAAATGTATATTAGCTGAAATAACATTACATTATTTTATGGAAATATAGGGTTTCTGTGCTCTCTGGCCTTACAGTACAACCCAGCAGAGCCGTAGAATTAGACGTTTTTAATCTGAAAAACATCGAATGACATTGACATTTTTTTATCTATGGAGAATTACATTTTTCCTGTCAATCTTATTTATGAATTCCCAGTCTACTTGTGATACAATAACACTCATTAACTCATTAACTCATCCATAACAATAATCAACCACACTTTAAATACGGTGGACGGTGTTATACAGTACATTCAGTAACCTTAAACCATTTGTTTTAGCCAAAAGATTATGCAATTTTACTATTGCATAACAAAATATGAAGTGGACAAATTGATTTAAAAATAAAAGAAGGAATAAGAAACAACAGAAAACAGGGAACTATTTTAGAAGAATTATCAAAGTTATATTGTTTTTACAGTCTGCACGTCTAAATGTATAAGAAATGGTGTAATGAACAGGAAAGGAGGAGGGAATGATGTGGAAGGAGGGGCAGGAGCAAGACGAGTATATTTTTAGCAGCATATCTGTCACAGGTCTTTCTGTCTCTGATGGCTTGTGTCCATCAGATCTCTGAAGCGTGGCAGCCTCAGCCTTGGAGATGCACCAGGGAGACTCATGCACACACGCACGCACACACGCACACACAAACACAAACCCCTCCTGTAGGCCAATGCTGAACTATCATGCAACACAAAGCGACTTTGTGTTGCATGTTACAGTTGAAATTGGGTTTAACTGTATTAACACCTCAGCTATTATTATATTATATTATATAATATTTACAGAAAGACTGCATTTGTCCATTTGGCCAGAGGGGGCAGAGTAGAGTTAAGATTGAGGCTACTGCCACAAAAATGAGGCATGTGTGCATGAGCATACATCTGTAGACTGTTAATTATTATACACGCACACACTATAGGCTACATGTTAAAATACCCTGCCATACACAAGCTTTTTAAAAGGTAGCTGTACTTACACGCTTCCACTGTAAGATAACACCTTTCTCTCTTCTCAACAGAAACCATCCAGTATCTGATGAGGAGAAGGGGGAGGGGGGAAGGGTCATACTGGGAAATATGTCCATGTCTTTGGGGTCTAGCCTGTGTTTGTCAGGCAGCTAAGCTCCAGAGGAGAGACAGAGAAAGAGAGAGCTGGTCCCCAGAGAGTTTGAATCCTCCTCCTTTATGTCAGAGTGCTGCATTAGCTTTGGAAAGGCGCACACACAGTGCACACTTCCAAGCGTAAACCTGCACATGCTCACACAGTGAACGCACGTTTCTCGATTGAGTCGTGTTTCGTCTTGTGTGTTTTTTTTTCTTTGTTTCTTTGCCTGCGTGTCCTTTGTTGCCCCGTAAAGCACTTTATGACAAACCAGCTTTGTTTTAAGGTTTAATGACAAATTGAGCTTGACTTGACTTTGTTTGACCTGACAGCGGCGGATCATAAACGCAGGAAACCACAGTGCTGCTGTGCATCTCTGCTGCATACTGTCAGGATGCATTTGTAAGGATATAGCCACAGTAAAATGGCAACATTTAGAAGCCATTAGGCCTACCAGCACACAAGGTAAAAAGTTATAATAAAGAACTGAACAAAAACAGACCAGAAAGAAGTTGCAGAATTGCATAGTAGAGAATCAACAGATGGCTAAATAAACGGTGAGCGTTCAAGTTTCAGTGGAACATACAGAATTAGATGAGGAGAAGGGAGAAGAAGGAATGGACGGCAAGAAACAGCCTATGTGGCTCGTGGATCTCCTCTCCGTATGACAGGAGGCCCGGTTGCCATGGTGACACAGTATTTCTCCAGAATTGCACATATCGATCCGTAGAGGCGTCAACGGCCAGGCAGGAGTGAGAAGGGGGGGGGGGCGTTAGGGTTGGGGGGAGTGTGAGTTGGGGGATGGGCCGACAGGAACATAGCGTAGGCTGAAACAGAATGAGCAGACAATGACTACTGCTACAGCACACACACACACACACACACACACACACACACACACACACACACTAAATGTCCACCCACTCCCCAGAATTAATTTTTCTTGGTGGGTTCTTTTCTGTTTCACATTAAAGCAACATTTATAGTATTGCTTATTTTTATATAAGGCCTGGGTAAGGTGTCACCATCGTGTTCAAAATCAGTTTCCACAATCCAAAGAGAGTGCATGTGTGTTTCAACGCAGGCACATGAGTGTGTGCCTGTGTGCATATGCTTGCTTGAATCGTACAGACCTGTGATTTTATTTATGCGTATCCTGGCTCCTTCTGAGCCTTATAGAAAACATATTCAGAAGGCAGCTTGCAGGCAAATGCCAGCTAAAGCAAAATGTCCTTTCCTGAAACAGAATTCACACGTTACTCTGCGTATTGCAGACAGTTCAATCAATATTTGTGCACATGAAAAACTGGCTCCCGAAGACGGAAACCGAAAAGCCGGCGCTATAATCTGTGATGTCATCGACGGCAAAATCCCCCCAGAGCAGCTACACTGCAATAACTACCAGAGGAGTACCTGGATGCTGTCATATCCAAATCTGTTGTATTTCACTGCAGCTGTACTGGCCCAGTGTGAAAACTATATAGTGATATGCCCTGAGGAATCTCCCAGGGTGTTGTCATTGTGTCCTGGGATTCTGATGTTAAGCAGAGCACATCCGCAAGATAGGGCTTGAAACATGTCACAGCCTTAGGATTACATGCACCTAAACCATACATGGAAAAAGATGACATAAATATAGAAAATATATAACATATAATATTCAATTTACACTGCAACTAACATGTGTTTGAAAATGTCCAACATTTCAAATTCATTGACAAGATATTGCATTATGTCAACAACTCCACAAGCAATGTTTCGCAACTTGCTGTACGCGGCAAAAAAAGCATACTGTATCACATATTACAGAGACTCTCAATATAATAGGTGTGCGTGTGTGTGTGGTATTTACCAAGTGAACACTGTTAGATTATAAGGTGATATAGATGGAGGTGATATAGGTGTTTTGAAGAGCCGTGTGCACTGGCAAAGCTGAATTCCTCGAACGCTGTTTGAAAACTGTAATCCCTACCGAAAGGTCAAAATCCTCTGCAGGTTTTTTTATTTGTGTCTTTCTGCTGCTGTTTTAAGACCAGAACACACTTTGTACTCCGTTCAAAGAGCAGCACAAGGGGTCTGTGAGGGGATTAGGCTGAATGATTACAGTGGAGGCGGTTCTGCACAGGCTCTGCACACGATGCTGACAGATCAAAACCTGGTATCTCAATAAAGTACACTTCAGTTTGGAGGAAACATTCCTTTCAAAACAATGCTGATGTGGATGGTTGAAATTCTTTCCATGTTATTTTTTTATTTTGAAATACATTTTTCCCTTTGCGTCTTGTAACCTTATACAGTATGTACTGTATATAAAATACAGGTATTAATACTTACTAATACTATATTAAATGTGTATATACTGTATACTGTATACTATACTGAACAACAAGCCTATCACATGGTAAAAAAAAATGGATGAGTGGGTGGATAAAATATGATTGAAGTCATACAGTATACTCTAGATATTGCTGAGACGGTGGAATGTTGTGTGTAATGTGAACACTGTGAGCAGTTTAAATGTTTTTATATAATAACAACATAATTCACTGAAACACTCCAGTTTGTTAACAGAACAGGTTAGATGTATGTGGTCAGCTTACATTCTTACATTCGTAGTAATGCAATTCTTTGTACTGCAAGTCCAGCCGATATCCGTATTGCCTCTCAGTGATTAACATGAAGGTTTTCACCAGAGCAAAGGGAAGACAACACTCTCCTGTCAGGTCATTATTGACCAAAGTCCTGTTAAAACCCTGGCCTGGTGTGAAGTACTGTAGCATCCTCCATCCCACATCCAGGTGGGGGCTTTGAGTGGGTCCAAATGCACGCCCACCGGTAGGCACACAACTGGACAAACAGCCGTGCCTATTAGTATGCATCCAGCGCAGCGCTAGATAAGCATAGGGAATCACAAGAGAGAGTAAGAACCCTGGGAAGGCCTGTCAGGTAGTGAAGATGCACACACCCACACACACACACACACACACACACACAGTACAGAGTACACAGACAAATGTTACACAACACACAGTACACAGTGCTTGCCCAGGGGTCTTCTGGCCAGGAACGAGAGTAGAATTTAAGAGCCTCAATCACTTTCTCAAAAACACACCTAATCCTCTGCCTTTACACACAGACGAACACACACACACACACACACACACACACACACACACACACAAAAAGCACCTCATCTTTCTCTCACACTCTTTTGGCCCCTCTTCAGTTGTGCGTGTGTGTGTGCATGCGGGCGCGTGTGTCTTGAGCGAGTGTGTGGGCCGGTGTCTTAAGGCCCGTATGTGGCGCGCGCACACACGTGAGGGCGCGCCCGTGTGCAGGCCGGGGCGCGCCCGTGTGTTTATTTGTCTCTGTCCGTATTGTGATTGTGAGGGGCGTGCTCAGAGACATTGTTAGCCTCCACAGAGGAGGGCTGCCGTGTGCCTCCGCTCAAGGTCTCAGCTTCTTCCAGCTGCTCCTGAAAGCTCCACTCTGCCTGAATGAGCTGCTAACCTTGGCACCAAATCAATATCAGCCAAACTCTTTGAAGAATCACAGATGGAACTGGCTTTACTGTTCACCCTGTGTGTGTGTGTGTGTGTGTGTGTGTGTGTGTGAGTGTGTGCGTGTTTGCATGTGTGTTTGTGTGTGTTTTGAAAGAAAGAGTTCGGGAGGTATGCTGTAGGTACATGTGTGCCTGCGTTTTGGGATTGCTACTACTTTGTTTACTAGCTTTAAAGGTATAGGAAGTCATTCTGGAGAAGGCTTGTGGATATTTGAACTCAAGCAAAACAAAAACACCTCTCCCTTCAATGCCATAGGATGCTCCCTTAGAAGCTCCGCCCCACACACTGCGAAGGCTATGATATTGCTGTTGTGTGCGGTCTGCACCACTTTGTTTGGGATTTATATTTATGAACACACAGAGAACTCGTAAGATTATAAGTGTTATTAGCTTAAAGTCGCTTAGTATCCCTTTAACTTATGTCCTGCTGCGTCTAAAGGGTGCTTAGCTTCATGCAGCTACGTTTTCTGGGAGACACGGTACTGTATGTGTGTAAACCCACGCACAATTACATCTACATTTAACAGATTTGAGGACAATTACCTACCTGCTGAAAAGATTAACGCAGAAGGTTATGTACTTGTACTCATTTTAAGTCTCTTTAAGCATCGCAATGTTGCTTACAGGTGGGCCCATGCTAGAGATTAAACCCAGGATGTTTCTGCTGGGTTGTAAACACCAAGACCACTAGGCAACCCTGCAGACAATCAATATTCTATTCTTACTTTTTGATTGATCAATCAATCATTTTTCTCTTGTTTCATTCATAACTCTTTGTCAATTGAACATGCTGCTGTATCTGTTGTCAGACACAGAATCGGACAGCATACGCACGTGCACGCGCACACACATGCACCGAGCTTCCTGTAACCCATTCCTGTATCATCTGATCCGGGTGTTGTTTGAAGCTGGTCGATGGTTGTGTTGCAATATCTCAGACTGTGATGGTACGCTGCATTCACCCGACCACGGAAACATATCAATAGCCTCAACGCTCAGACCCATCATCTCTGTTTCCAAATACAATTAAATCGCTGCTTCCATGCACATACACATGCACACGCAAGCGAGCATTCAATTTATATTTGAATTGACATCCCATTGGAATGGGATACTCTTGTCAGATTTTGACCTGAGACAGATTTGACCTATGCTAAAATACTGAAAGATGTGTGTGTGTGTGTGTGTGTGTGTGTGTGTGTGTGTATTTATTTAGTGGTTTGACACAATTGACCTACTTAAAACAATTTTTAACATCCACAACAAAAATCCTGGAGCAAAAATATGATTTTGATACATATATATAAACAAAAAGCAACAGAGGCCACCATATTGGACGTTAGCTTGGTGCCTCTAAGTCAGTTACTGTAGTACACAGTAAGAAGATAAAATAATTGGTCACTTCTTACACATCAGCAGCACTGAGGACAAGTCCCTGTGTCTTCTGTTTAAGGATATTGATGGGAAGGACAGCCACACAATAACAAATATATTCCTCTGATTGTATTGCACTGTCATCTCTCTCTGTCTCCTTCCCTCTGCTTTCGTCTCTCATTCCTTTCTCCTCTCTGCCGTCCTCATTATTTATCTTTAGTCTAGTATATTACCCCCCCTCCCCCCCACCAGTTCTTATGCCTTCCTGCCTTCTCCTATTGATTTTCATTTATAGGTTTTCATCCTTTTCCCTCCCATTTCGCTGACGGCATCCATGCAAGCCTGTCTCTCACTCTGCCGCTCCTCCACACAAGTAACCGCCTTTTCTTATTTACTCTCGCCTTTTGTTTTGTTATAATATCAAGATACTTCTGGACTTTGCGATGCTGAGAGGCCAGCCTTAACAAAGACCAAGCACCGTGGGTGAAGAGGTCTTGGTACCCTGTGTACACTATGCCATTCAAAAGCCATAAAGGTTGCCTCTCTTCTTCCGCCGTGGGATGAAAAGAGTTTGTATTGATCTGCAATCCTTTCAGCAAAGAGAGGATACCAGTTGATAGCAAAAGAATTAAAGTACAAAATACATTGAAAACTCTAAAGGACACCTGTCTGCCTGTATAGGTTTTAAAAATATCACTAAAGAAACACTTGTGGAATCCATCAAAATCGTTTTTTTTTTGTTGTTGTTAGAAATGTTGATCATGTCTTAAATATGCACGGCTTGCTAACAAAGACAGACATAAAAATATTATAATCCATGACAACCTCATTGGCCCTTGTACTGTATATCTGTGCTTAAGTACTAGCAAGACAAGAACAAACTCTACAAAGGAAACATTATTTACCCACTAAGATGGATAGCTTTTAGATGATGTGCTAACTTGACTGGTGTTTGTTTTGACTCTCTGGCCAACAGGGAAGAATCTAAATGTAAACCAGAGTGAGAGATAACACAACGATGCCAACAAATAAAGCCACCCTGATAATTCCGCGCCTTATGCAAACATGTTGATAAATTTGTTGGTTATTAATTGACCAGACAAAGAGGGGTCCTATAGGAAACAGGCTGCTTATGTTTGATAACAACATAGGTAGTCTCTGCCTTGCCTGACAGACATTGATTAGACTTAAAATACATTTTCTTTCTCGCTCTCTCACACACTTTCTTTCTGTCTGTCTCTCTCTCTCTCTCCCTCTCTCTTTCCCTTAAAGAGAAGGAAGTTCATAATTTAAACTGTCTATTTCAATATACACATAGATTTCAGTTGTGGTTTATTTATACATTCCTGAGTCAGTCAGTCATTTCGACTGGTTGAAATCTCATTTCAGAACAAAGGCATTTTATTGGTTAGTTGACTTCTGTGATATATTTAATCATCATCTTGAATTCAGAATTGCACTTGGCTAACTGTGTTGCCTAGGTGATAACGGAATATATCAATAACATAACCAATGTCCAATGCAATCCATTTAATATTAACAATATCAATTGTACATTTTTTGATCCTATAAAATAATACAGCCAACTCCACATGAACTTAGTAGTTCAGATGTGCTCTACTACAAGTAGAGGACAGGTTGATGTCATGAAGACACATGTACTGTATCAAACGGTCTGGTAGGAGTTCAGTTGAGGGCCAGTTACAATGTTAGTTCTTCGTTCTTTTCCATGTTGCCAGATATTTTTAGGGTGACAGATGTGTTAGGGTATGCATGTGGAAATACCCTATGTTATAAAATACTTAAAACTGGTGTAAGGATGCCAGGATGCCTCTTACATACCATTTCCTTTCTAAACTAGGTCATCGTGAAGAATTGGAGACCCTCTTTCTCTTGCCTGCACAGATCCAAGCTTGGGATAGCAGCTTTCCATTTTCATTTGCCGGTTGATAAGAGAAACCTGAAAGTGTCCAGTAACACAGGGGTCTTCACCCCTGTAGGCTGGCATTACTGAGAGTCCTATTATCCATAGTGATGGCTCTGACACATATGGTCAAACAGACGGACAGACAGACACACGCACACATACACACACACGCACAAACACCCAACGGCCCATCGATCACCCACATTCTGACATTCTGTTGACGCCCATAGACACGAGCGCTCACACATACACACGCGCGCACACACACACACACACACAGAGAGAGAAGCGCACACACAGGCACAACAAGAGCATTGATTTCCCCCCACCTCCGACAAACACTGCCAATCTTCAGCCGGGCTGTAATTTTATGGCACGACAAAATGAAAGGGTAATTTCAGCAGGATAGTAAGGGAGAGCCACAATGGGAGATAAAGGAACAAAGTTTGGTGTCTGAAAGGCCTGTGATGATGATAGCAGCCCACGTGCGTGGCGAGAGAGAAAGGCCGCTTGACAAGCCTGACAGCATTACACCTCACTGGCCAGAGCTGCACACACACACACACACACACACACACACACAGCCGCTAAAACACTGCAATTTAGATAGTTTACTGGCCATTGTCAAAACACAAGTGCAATCTGCCGAGGGTTTAACGGGTTTAACGTCAATCAGTAAGACACATCCCTCCTTCCCATTACTTTGTGCTATTCTCTATTTTTCTGTTGTTGGAGTTTTTTTTTTTTTTTTAACACACACCTGACTGAAGATGGACAAGTGAAACCATGTATTCAGTTATTGATTTCATTGCTTTAACGGCGTTCACTCGTGAAAGAGACATATGGATTTAGTGCTGGCGATGGTTTAAATAGGTCAGTGTATAGCACAATGTACAGTGGGAAACAGTATTTAAAATGAATTGTCTATAGAAAACAGTGCGGTACTGTATCATGCCTTTTATTGTATATCCCATTGTTTAGCAATTTGATCAAATGTGGCTTCAACCTTTGAAACAAAATTCAATACTAGGAATGCAGCTCAATGTTACCAATGTTTTCCTAATGTTTTGTAAGGTCACACATAAAGACAAACATCTACTGTACAGTATGCAGGCTATACTGAATCATTATTTGTGTCCCCTGGTCTCAAGGCTTTTAGACATTTAGCTTGTTATAACTTCCACGGTATTACTGGTGCATGGTCTTTTGTGTAGCATTGGTTTATTGGGTTGAAAAGACAACCAAGACAGTATGTCCACTTACAAAGAAGAACACACATGCATACAAAAGAGTGGACCCTCTCTGTCTCTCTATTTCTCACTCTCATTTCCATTCTAGTTTTCAACAGAACAAAAATGACTGTTTAATATTATTTATGGTTTAAGATTATTTGTTATAATGATTTTTAAATTGTTAAAAAGCTATGGAATTATCTACACTAACAGTAGGAATTTGACAACCTATTTCTGGTTTAATTTGACGTGTTGCATTTATATTTATTTGATAATATATAGATAGATAGATTGATAGATAGATTGATTGATTGATAGATACTGTAGATACATAGATAGATAGATAGGACAAGACAGAGACAGAGGAAGAGAAATGAGAGGGAGAAAGAGGGTCGGGGAGAGAGGGGGTCGCGGTGTGGAGGTCAGATCCTTGGGTATTGATCAGGTTCCGTCATCTCCATGGCGACTGCAGGCCCCTTCTCTCTGCACTGCTGGAGTACATTAGACCTGAGATCCATAATGTGCACGCACACACACACACACACACACACACCTACAGTACACAGAGGTATAGCGTATACTGTACATGCACAGGAACATCCATACAATACACACACACACACGCGCACACACACAAACACACGCACACACACACACACACACACACACACGCACACAGATGCTCATCGAAGCACAGGAAGAAACTGAATTAAACCTTAAAAAACAATCTGGGTGTGCAGAGAGGACGATTCATCATGATCCATGTGTGTCAGAGGTGTGTGTGTGTGCGTGTGTGTGTGTGTGTGTGTGAGAGAGAGAGAGAGTAAGA
>JAODUG010000018.1:5012638-5030343 GCA_027564795.1 Aphredoderus sayanus | reverse complement strand
ATAACAATTCACAGTCTTAAGCATTTCAGTCATAAAATATATTGTAAATATGCAATAGGCCAGCACCAGCAATGTAAATAATTCTGTTTTTCTTTAGTTTCGTTTTTTTATTTTGATTTTTGGTGTGTGTGTGTGGCATCTTTATAGTTCTACTATATGCACCAGCTTCAGTGGATACTTATTTTTGCGTTAATAAAGGGTAGCTTAGTTATTTGAACCCACCGTTGTGCATCTTACTACATGGAATCACTATTTATAAACATTTATGCAGTAGAGAGCCTCACGTGCTAAAGGGCTGACGCCCGCTTACGCGCTATCATGGATCGAACCTTTCGATTGAAACTGAAACAATTTGCATACTGATTCCCTTTCAGTGCGCACAGATCCATAACAGCACCGGCCAGCTATTCAAATGCGCCTGCATTCCGAAATGCACTGGGAGATCGGTTAACGAGAGCTGGACGAACACACCGATCTAGGAGAACCGGGAGATTTACGCAGGACGGATCGTTTGTCTTAAAACCAGGACACGGGACAGAGATCTTTACCTGGATCGGGTGCGCGACGCTAAGAAAAACCCTTACTGCCGAATGGACCGAGGTGGGCGGATAGAGAAAACAAACACGCACGGACGAAATAATGTTTTCATATGCTTGCCTGCAAAGAAAAACGTCCTCCGGAGTTGAAGACTATACATGTGGTTTTGCTGTTTGGTGTTATGTGGGGTAACCGTAAATGAGGCTGTTAAAGATGTATGAGAGAATAGGATCCTGCGGTAAACTCTGCAACTGGGGCGTGTGTGCGGACGTGCATGCGCACGCGCACGTCTCTTTGCGCCAATGTCTGAATGTGTGCGTGTGTGTGTGTGGGGGGGGGGGGTGTAATTTGTGGGTATATGTATGTGTGTGTGTGTGTGTGTCGCAGAAAAGAGAAATTTTAATGCTGACATTTTGTACTCTGGCACCCTGTTGAGAAGAGACACTCCCGCACGACCCGATAAAAGCGCACAGAACGAGACACCCTTTTTGTATTCTTGCATTATGGGGGTGCTGCTTGAGAAAAAGGCGCGGTAGAAATGTAACAGATTATATTATGCATCAGCATATAAAACAATGTTATTCGGTCATACAGGCACCACTATATTCAGTCGTTGTCTTCGTCTATTCGAAAATGTAATAGGCTTTAAGCTGTTCACATCAGTCGAATATTAGTATTACAAATGTGTATCTATACCATAATTAAATATTTGTATATGTTTATTTCTTGAAACGTGTTGTGGAATGTATGGGATATAATCCCCGAAAAACGGAAGCGTTAAAAAGAAAATGATGCAGGTGCCCATACCTTAGGCCTTGCAAAACAGTTCGACTATCCTGTACGTGAATAGCTCACATTTCCCGTGCAGTATAAAAGTGACATAAAACATGAACCTCTGGTCATCAAGCATAAGGTAACCAAAACTAGAAAACTGAGGATAAGGGGTTTGTTACGTGAAAATCAGTTGCACAAATTAGATCGACAGCAGGCGAAATTAATGACGAGCCAGTTTATTCGAGGCGCATAGCCTAGCCTTATGTATACAGATACATGTAGGACCGCCTTAAACATAAACCCGTGTACTTTATTGGGAGACAACCCACACGAGTTTAGTCCGAGTTTAGAAATATAACAGGCTATTTTAAACGTCGAGAATTTGTGTTTGCTTAAAAATATACAATTTGGAAGTAATCTAACCTTACTATTTGTAGTTTAGGAAATGTCACCTATGATTGCCATTTTCATGTCTTATAATATAATACAACTTCCCACATCTTATAGACCACAGTCAATACCCTTTTTTGTTGCTAATCAACGCGGTGAGGAATGTAAACTACTGTATTTGTGTAGATGAGCCAGTTTAGTTTATTTGGATCCCATAGCTGATTTTCCCAGGAGTATTTATTTGTATGCAGAATGTTGATAGAGACGTATTCATTGATAATTTAATTATAATGTATTTTGAATTTCCTTTTTTTTCCTGTTGGTGTGTTGTTTTTGTTGTTTTGCACAGAGCTTATTGCTGTGTAACTAAGAACTGGTCATAGCCACTGCCTGCTTCAATAATGAAGTAATTTAGCTTTGTCACAGGCCACAAGTTATAAACTTCAGTTTGCGTAATTACCATAGCCGTGTTTAGCTATCTTTAACCCGAGTGTGCTCTCATAAGGAGTCTTACCAAAGTTACAGAGAGCAATTGCACGGCATATGGACACCTTAATGTAAAGTGATGCCTTATTAATTTCACATGAGTGCGCGAATCAAAGCAGTGACGCGGAGAAGTGGAGAGGCAGTTGATTTCTTCCTGCACTGCAGCAGGTAGCAGATGCTGTCAGACATGATGGCATTTTAAAACAAATATCAGTGAATTCCTCAATAAACTGTAAGACACATCAAAGACACCCCTGTTTATCATAAGATATATATCAATTATTTGTTCTACCTTATTACATAATGCTGCCAGTATTTATGATGCTGGTAGTTAGAATGTGATACTTTTTAATTAAATGTAATCGTATTCGTTTTAAAATAATAGGCTATGAATTAAATAAGATACGTTTGTACAAAATAACTTGACCCTATATCAATTTCATAGCTAGATCGTGTAAATTACGATAAAGAAAATGTCAGCCTGTTATTCTGCAGTCAAAATAACCCGCTGTTTTCTAAAGGGTTTATTTGTTGGTTTTAACTTTAAAAAATAATAATCAAAACATAGAAAAATAAAGAATCATAGAACATAAATGCGACATATAATTAATAAACAACTAATTAATGTGTCACTAAATAAGATATCAAATAAATGATTACATAATGACAAAATAAATGCTTATATTTCATCTATTTAACGAAATAAAATCGTTAGATTACATTCCGTGTTGTATCATCATTTTATGCAGTATTGATTTGTGTGTGTTGGTGTGTGCCAGTGTGTTCAAGGCCTATTGCTAAACACAGGCTACCACAATAATACCACAGTAGGCTGTTGTTTATATATATTTGTTAACATTAAATATTCTTACAAAGGCATGAGCAAAAAAAACGTGTCCACAACCAGAATAAAACTATATAGGCTTTGTAACTATATGGATTTTATTAACTATTAGGCAAACGTAGCCTATGGTTAACCCGGTGTATGTGTCAATTAAATCAATTCTAAACCTGGAAAATGTTGGATATTCAAATTTGTATATATTTGAAAGGGTAGCCATTTTGACTAAGAAACATATTTAACGTAATGTGCGTCAAATTAATGTAGTTAATGTTGCTGGATGTTCGACTTTTCACACTGATTATTAATCAAACACTTCCAGCCAACGCATCAGAGCCATGCAGCCTGGAGCAGCATATCTGAGCTGGGATTGGGAAACAATGTAATGCCTTGCAGAGAGAACCATGGATCAATATTTCGGCAGCTCTGTAAAGTCACGCAACGTTGCAAGCATTATAGATGTTAAAAATGACAATTAGAACTTGTTTTAACAATATCTTTCTAAATGGCTTTTCGGTGATGTCTACAGACAACATGTTTATTCTTACAATGTTTATGGATTCAGTAAATGCTTAATAATTAAAATAGTGCGTTCATGTGCCTACGCCTGCGCAAACCCAATTTTGGTCGTTGTTTTTTTGATATTGTATAATTTTCTTAGTTTTGTTTTCAGGGTTCTAGATAACATGCATTTGTCTCAGCACAGTTGGCCTACATATAATAATTGAATACATCCGCGTCGCTATCTCGATATTTTGTAGAAACTATGTGTTATTAAGTGTTTCTGAGACAAATAACCTACAATGAATCTGAGAAAGGTTGTTGGGTTTGTGCGTCTGTTTGTTTGGACTAACTGGATTCAATTCCTGTTGAAATATATCCTCTTTCAGGAAAACTGTGTCCTTTATTACAAAAGTCACTGACTTGTTGGCGAAGTATACTGTGGCACAACGGTCACAGAGAACGCTCCCTTATAAACACAATCCAAGTCGTATCGACATGTCAGGGGCTTATTGATCGGCATGAGAATGTGTAGATGAGGCTTCTTGCCACGTAAGACCGAGCCTTCGCCTTATCCCTTCTATTCTACGTATTGGTTGTATATGCTTCTTCAGTTGATTCATCACAAAATAAAACATGGAATATAAATATCTATAAAAGCACAAACACTTGTTCATACACTGCTTGTTATTTCCCCACCACAGAGGCCTACGATATGCTGAAACGATTACAATACGTGGAAGTTACAGTTAAAATGTAATTGCTTAAGAAAGGAATATAACTTCCCAATTACTCGTTTGCTTGCAACAGGTCATTAAAGTTATAACGTTCTTATAAATAACTGAAAGATACTATAATCATTTGACAACCTCATCATCTGATTTTACAAAGTTTTATATAAATATGGTAAAACGCACGTAACAGTGTTGCACAGACACACATAATAGACTTACGTGTAATTTTTATTGTTTTACTGTTTTTTAATTTGTCTTTTTGCCTTTTGTTTTATTATTGTTTTATTTGTTAAATAAAAGGTCACGTGGTGCCCTGCGTGTACGGTTGGACAGCCACACTTTTTGAATTAGCGGCCATTGTCTCGACACACGCCACTGACATTGACTTTACATCAGATACAGTTTAACTTTTTCGTTTTTTTTTTCTTTTTCTTTTATTTAAGTCATTCAACCGAACGCTGAGCCCATTGTGGTGACCCTGGCAGATGCAGGGCCGTGCACCCGTGCGCTAGCAGGTCCAAACAGGAAAGTCTGAAAGGTTAATCTGTCACCCGCAGATGTTGGCTTTGGGAGTCTTGAAGCGTCACCTTTGACATGTCCCCCCATTCAGCAGGGGGTCCCGAGTAGGCCACTGACCGCTGCAAGCTGTCACCTCGGCTCGGTAAAGAGGACGCCTTGCACCGCTCTATTAGGCTAAACTGCCCTTGACATCGGCTATCTGAAGTTCTCCAGTCATGCAAGTGGTAACTCGCTGGAACTAATCATGTTTAAATGTTTCGAGCAATCCCATGGCATATTAATATAACATATACAAGTGTGTGACAGTTGTTTAGCCATATGTATCAATAATAATAAATTACATATTTTATAATACTGTTTCCATTGTTGTGCCATCTCAATTATTAACACATACACGCGTGCCCGCCAACACACACACACACACACACACACACACACACACACACACACTGTTGGGCTTGGTTCGTTAAGCCTAATGGTTGAACAATAGACACATCTGCTCATCTTTTTCTATCAAAAGAAAATGTACCACAATCGTCTACGTTTGGTTAAACCGTCACCTTCTTAATGGTGGAGAGAGGGGGTGGTGCAGGCGTGCAGCTGACAAAGTTTGAACATCTAAACATTTTACGAGTAGCCTATTACGAGAGTATAGGCTATTTCGTTTATATAGCCTGGGCCTATTATAACTAGGCGCCATTATAGCCTATAGCATACCCTTGGTATAGTCCAAGGAACCAAATTAAATTACAGTGTCAGAAGCAGTTGGTAAAATCTATAATCATGTTTCATGGAGAAAAAGCACTTGTGTTGTCATAGGTCTATAATAATGATTTTGAGGTTTTGGCTCCCAGACGTGACCTCTTAAAATCAACTTTAAATGAACCCGGAAGTTTACTTCATTTACAAATTATTTAAGGGGGACCGTAACCAGGTCTCATTATTGTCCTAATGTATTTCGATATTTAAACATTAAATTGATACTTTTATCATTAATAACCATTCATAATTTATTACAATTGAAACTGTGAATATCTCTTGAAGGATTTTAACACAAACACAGCCATCAATGTCTTCTGCATTTCAGTTAGGTTATTCAGAATAAGGGTTAATGGGAAGGAATTGGCTTTAGCAGGCGGTTTGATACCTCCCTTCCTTAATAGGTTTGCCTACGTCACTACGCGGTGCGGGCGTGTGTGCATGTGCGAGCGCGCGCGCGCTTGTGTGTGTGGGAGGAGATGGATGGTGTCCACTGCGCATGTGCAGACAGCGTGTTCTCCAGCGGTGGAAAGAGTGGCTCGAGCAGAGAGGAGCAGCGCGAGACACGGCTAGAGAGATGGCGCGGCACCCGACCGGAGCGCGAGGATTGATGGTTGGCGGAGGGGGGGCTTGAATAACAAGGAAAATCGGAAAATACCTTTTAAAAAGCAATCAAAAAATCGAATCGGAGCTGTGAAGTTTGTTTTGTAAATTATCAACAGAGGTGTGGGGGGCAAATATTTAAGGACAAAAAGAAATTATAAAAACAGACTAGGCTACTGCAAACAAAAACAACAAAAGGAAATTGAACTTTACTTGACGTGAGGACTTCTGGACATCGGCGATCCGTGGCAGGGCAGATAGATGGTTTGTCCGCAGAGCTGTCCGGATCATGAACGCCCAGTTGTCGATGGAGAATATTGGCGATCTGCATGGAGTGAGCCATGAGTCTGTAACCGGCCACGGAGAGCTACTGAGCAACCACAGTCCGCATTCCCGTCCGGGCCCCCGGGGTCTGAGCCACCGTGCTATGGGCATGGCGACCCTACTCGACAGCGGAGACTATCACCCCGGCCACCCCGGACACCTGCACCCTGCGATCAGCATGTGCGAAGCCCCCCCTGGCATGAGTGCAAGCAGCACTTACACAACCCTCACCCCCCTGCAGCCTTTACCCCCCATCTCCACCGTGTCCGACAAGTTCCCTCCGCATCACCACCACCACCACCATCACCACCACCATCCTCACCATCCTCACCATCCTCACCCACATCCCCACCAGAGGATTCCCGGGAATGTTAGTGGCAGCTTCACGTTGATGCGAGAGGACCGGGGTCTGGCGCCTATGAACAGTCTGTACCCCCCATACCACCACAAGGACCCCTGCATGGGCCAGAGCCTTTCCCCGCTGTCTGGCTCTGGCCTGGCCAGCATACACACCTCCCAGGCTGGCATCCCGCCCTACGCCCACCCCGGCGCCGCCATGCCGGGGGAGAAGATGCTGACCCCCAGCGGGTTTGAGGCGCACCACCCCGCCATGCTCGGCAGACACAGCGAGCAGCACATGAGCTCCTCGGCGGGCATGGTGCAGATCAACGGCCTTCACCACCACCCACATGCCCACCTGGGCGCGCAGGGGCACGGCCAGGGACTCGGGAACAGCCGAGAGCAGGCCTCCGGGCCCGGGCAGCAAGGCGGTGGCGGAGGAGGAGGTGGAGTGTCCGGTGGACAGATGGAGGAGGTGAATACCAAAGAAGTGGCGCAGAGGATAACCACGGAGCTCAAACGCTACAGCATCCCCCAGGCCATATTCGCCCAACGGGTGCTGTGTCGCTCCCAGGGCACGCTTTCCGATCTGCTGAGGAACCCCAAACCCTGGTCCAAGCTCAAGTCCGGCCGCGAGACCTTCCGCCGCATGTGGAAATGGCTGCAGGAGCCTGAGTTCCAACGCATGAGCGCGCTCAGGCTCGCAGGTGAGCGAAGCCTCGGTAATGCCCCTTTGTTTTTAATCCTTTCTTTCTGCACGTGTGTGTGGTGCTGTGTGTTATTGGGTCGTGCATGTTCACACTATATAATATGCATGGGGCTAGTCTTCGGCATCTGTCTCCACACTGACTTGGGGGGGTTTTGTGAAACAAGTGTTCATGTCATTTTACCTCAAAATATCGACCGCGGGGCTGTGCGTGTGTGTGTAAACTGATCCCTCTTCGAGAAATCGTTAGGAATGTGTTTATTTTGGTGTAGACGCATCTGATCAGCTTTTCGGTGTCCCCTTTGGTGTAAACAGCGAGACAGAGAATGTGCATTTTGTGTGTGTGTGTGTGTGTGTGTGTGTGTGTGTCGGTGTGTGTGTACACCAGCGGGTGTTGGTGTGTAAATTCTCGTTGTCAAGCAGTGCTGAAACAAATCTTAATTCGAGTCTGAAGAATTAAGACAATTGTATTCCATGTATGAAGTTAAAGATAAGTCTAAAACTAGACGGCAATCGACCAGAATCGACACTAGAATATATGAGATTATATTAATGTATTAAGAAGGGGCACACTATTCACAAAGCAAGGACAAAAGCAAAATATTAATTCCAATAGAATGGAACAGAATATCATTGTGGTGCTGGTTTGCTCTCGGTTTTGATGCCAAACTTGGACCCGGGAGGAGGGACTGGGGTCTGCCTAATTAACTGATAGGGCTCTATTCATTTGTCCCTGAGGTACGGGCCAGTCAATCAGAGCGCGGATCAGGGCCAATCCGCTCCAATGGGCAACAATCCATGTGCACATTCACGTACAGACAACATCGTTTTTTCAAGGTATAACGTTTTTAGGCCCAATCAATGATACACAAATCGACATTTTGGCTTTGGAAAAGTGAGGCCGTGATTATATTGTGGAATGTGTAATCTCAATTGATTATTTAACATTTTCGCACCTGTGTGTGTCGAGAGAGGGAAATAAAATGTTGTTTTTACCACAGACTGTGAAGGCCCAAATAAGGGGGAAAACAATAGCCTATTTCGCGTTTTGTCGAGTTTGAGTTTTAAAGCCAGCTGGGCCTACCATTCTATATTGTAATAGGCTATATATTATAAAACGATAATTCTATTTAGATTTTCATACTCAGATTTAGAACAGGCCTCTAAAAACGGCCAGCACCGTGTCACATGCCTTGTCAGGCCTGTAAAAATAGCTAGGCTATTTGTTGCTTACTCTGGAAGCTAAAAATTAATATAGCCTCGTTTCCATAGTGCGATTATCTTAAGCGTTATTAATTAAAAATATTTTTTAATATGGCTAGGACACAAAATTACAATTGCCCTTTTAATTTGTCACAGATTATTGTGTTGGGGGAGGGGTATATTTTGAGTTAAATCTAAATTAATTTGAGGAATACGCCGCGCGCCAGTTTATTGATCCGTTCGTTCCTATGTGAACTAGATAGGCTATGGGATCGCGTACTGAAGTAGAAGTGAAATGCCTATTGATTTTTGGATTCTGAAATTAATCTTAGACCCTTTCTCATTTTCCCACGTATTCAATTACCCTGGTTATGTGAATTTCGTAGGCGTATTTAAATCCTAAAATATTCTAGTCTAAGGGATTTTTATAGAACAGGAAAAAATAGAATAGGCATATGTTTTTTACAAACGCATGTTTGTTTTTTAGGCCACTACATACCACATCAATTATCCTACGTTAATAAAACAGTCGAGGTGTTGCTTTTATTTATTGACTGAGATAACGTTGATTTTAACATTTTATTTAAAAATCTGGTGGTGCACATATTGCTTCTCAAACCACATCCAGTAGGAATGTGCTGATTAAATATCTGAAACACATGCCTGTGTCTGCTTGCTCTGTTAGAGTCACTGTGTGTGTGAGTGTGTGTGTGTGTGTGTGCGTATGTGGAGTTATCTTGTGGGTGTGCAGGCTAATGATTAGCGGAGAGCAGCAGAGTCTTGTGTGATTAGCCTGATAATGAGGCCCTTGTTGTTTTACGTGATCCTGGGAAAATCTCTGTCTCTCGGCCGGCTCTGTACCTGGCCTGTTCGGCCGGCCTGCCAGCCAGTGGTTCCTGCTGTCTGATGTGGCCTTCAGCTCTACTGATTTATAGCAGCCGATACAAGAAGCACTGTTAATGTTTACCAGCTCTGGAGACACCGTGCTACTCATACAGAGAGCTGTGTACTAATTTATGATCATCTGGATAGGCCACAGCACTAAACGTTTGCCTGCGCTGAGCATACTATGAGGCAATCAAAGCTATATTTAACCACATGGTTTGGTTAGTCATTGTTCTAAATTTCGAGACAGGGCTGATAAAAACAATGTCTGTGTGTGCCGTTGAGTAAAACACTTACTTACAATAATGTTCTTTATAATAATCTACAGTAAATTGAGTTTTGTATTAATACGTAAAATAACAATGATAAAAGCTTTGCTTATCTGATCTCGAGTAGCCTAAGGGCCAGCTAGCTGTAAATGTTGATTAGTAGTCTTCCAGTGCCCCCTGGTGGTCTGTGTAAATTCACAAGTATGGCCTATAAAGAAAGAAATAGTTCGAAGATTCAGATTCAGCAAAACCTGAACAAAACGAAGTTAACAATAAAAACTATTATAAAGCAAATAGAAAAATGGGCAAAACCGGAATTTCATTTACCAAAGAAACATTTTATTACATTAAATCGAACGGCCAGAGGCCTATTCGACGGTTGTGTTGTTTTCAGCACCGCGGTCAGCGGTCATTGTTCCCAGTGAAGCTATGCTGTAGCACGCCTCTGTCCCGCCGTCTGTCTTCAACAAAGCCTACTGGGACTGTCCTTCTGCGAGCCCGAAACATTCATTTTAGCTTCATGAGTAGCTTCATTGCATTTTAGCTTCAAGACTAAATTCGTACATGTTGCGATTTGGCAGTGCTTGGCCGGTAAAACCTGGAGCATAATACCGTCTTTCGTGACCTTAGGGAAACATTGAGCATGTCATGTAACTGATTTTACGTGACAGATTATATAAGATTTATTGGTAAGAGATATTTATAATTTGATAGTTTTGATCATAAGGACATTTTAACCGTTCAAGATGCCCCTTTTTTATGGGACAATGTATGGCTGACTGAAGCAATCTCCTCTGTATTCACTTTGTAAATGTTAATTGTGATATCGTTAATATCATATACCATACCATTTTACAGTCTTTTACCATAGGTGTGTAAATCTGCCTACTAAAGCAACCTACTATTTGTAGCCTATTTGGACTAATAAAAGCCCTTACTTCCCCCATGAATAGATTTTGCTTAAGTACAGCAATCTGCATGCACTCGCTTCCTATTTTCCTTTATTGTGTTTCCCTTTCTCTGCGTGTTGGGGTGTCTTATCCGTCTGCCTCCCTCTCCACTGGTCTCCGCAGCATGCAAGCGCAAGGAGCAGGACCACGGCCGGAGCGAGCGTGGAGGCGTGTCCAAGAAGCCCCGGCTGGTGTTCACGGACGTGCAGCGGCGGACCCTGCACGCCATCTTCAAGGAGAACAAGCGTCCCTCAAAGGAGCTGCAGGTCACCATCGCACAGCAGCTGGGCCTGGAGCTGGCCACCGTCAGCAACTTCTTCATGAATGCGCGCCGCCGGAGCCTGGACAAGTGGCTGGACGACGGCTCCGGGCACCCGGGCAACCAGGGCCCCAACGGCTGCACCAAAGCCTGACGAAGACGGATTGACGGACTGACTCATGGACTGACTCAACCTCGGTGGAAAAGCTTTAAAACTCTAGAAAGAAATGAAACTTTAAAGACCTTGAAGCAACGTTTTGCCCTTAAAAACCTGTACTATACTGATATTTATAGTATCCAAAGATGAAAACAAACCAAAGACTTCTATGACCTGCTTTAATGTTTGTTCGGCAACAAGTTTATGTCTAACATACTGCAAAAAAACGTTTAGATCTCCTCCCTCTGTCACTGGTCTCACAGCTTTATTACACCCCGTAACCTATCATTCACCGTCCTTATCTTTAATCTGATTGGTTGGTTTGATGATGGGTCCCCGGAATGGAGGTTTAATCAGCCTATCGGCAGTGTGTTCTGCGGCGGTCCACGCCCCTTAACAACAGCCAGAATGAGGTGCTCCAGTGGGATTTGGCTAATCAACTTTAAGGAGAAATCCTGCAGGAGCGACTGGAATGTGCAACATTTTGGATTGGTGGACTTGTCTGTGTTTCTCTGTCTGCATTAACTGTCTGTCTTTTATCAAGTGAGCAAGACGGACAGAAAATGCCCAAGGTAGACTGCTAACCGCAAACCCATCCCGACCCTAAATTGAACCTCCACCCCAATCTCAACCCACAGTGTAGTGCTTTCATTCAACATGCTGAAACGTTGAACACGTTAAACTGAAGCCTTCTGTACCCCAAAGCCTCTCATTCAGCGTACACATACAACTACTCAAGAATATCCTATGAAGTGATTTAACCAAAGATATTATATATTTTTTAGTTGATAATGAGTATCTTACCTCACTTGCTCACCAACCCCTGAGATAGACTGTTACATAGGCAGCAAGGATGAGAGAGTAAAGTTTTACAGCTGTTTCAGTCATATTCTCTGCAAATGTCAATGTAATATTGAGTGATCCTCAATTTAATCCTGTTTATCAACATTTGCCTTATGCATTCTTACATTGTAGTATACAGTTCTGCCACATATTTTCAATTAGCTGTGAGAATGTTACCCTGTTTATGCTAATTATGAAGATTATACAATCCTGCCTTTTCTATATACAAAGTCTTTTTTTAACTTATAGCAACAGCACCTGCTAATGCATACAAGTAGGAACATGATGTGTAGTTCTACTTAATGCTTTAAACTACCAGCAGCTACCAACCAAAGACAAATCCATCCAGTAGCAGCAGTTCTCTTAGATGGTAAAAATGCAAGCCATTGACTCTGGTGTTTATGTGCCAAGAGTCAAGCTACACTGTGAGGGGAGACAGACATGTTGCCTCTAAGTGTGTTTTTATGTTTGTTTTGCGTTAAGATATACTGCAACATCAAACTCAAATATGAGTCATTCTTTGTACTATCATACGTATATACATATATATTGTATTTGATCTCCCGTATCAAACTACCATTGTATCCATCTACAACAAAAGTGTCGTCTAATTATAAAAAGAGTCCCCACACCGTCCTCAAACCCCAGCTCCCACTTTCTCTTCCCTTTCTCCTGGTAAGCTATGCATTTCAGCATTAGGACGAAAGCACTACATGGGGTTGGCCTAGGCCACAGGAGAATTAGACATAGCTGGCCTCTGGCCAACATGTTCCTCGTGGGCAGGGTTAGCAGAGCTACACGCATCAGAACAACCCCCGACGTCGGGACAAACAGGCAGGAGAGAGCTGCTTCTTCACATCCGAAAGAAAACCAAAAAAAAAACAAAAGACAGGAAAACAAAAATGTGTTAAGATCTGCTGATGTTTTATAGTGTGAACCAAAGATGCTACCTCACTCAAGTTCCATATGTGATTTCTATCACTTTGATGATACCAAAGATAACCAAAGATTTTTTTCTCAGTGCACGGCCTCTATGAGTGGTTAATAGAAAATGTACGTTCTCCCCTCCTCCAGCCCTCTCTCCACCCCTAGCCTTTATGTTCTCCTTCCTTTGTAACCCCCACTTGCGCACCACCCATGCTCCCCTGCTATATGTGCTCTTGCCTCATCTGTTCTCTGATTACAGCTCCATAGAAAGACATGCTGTTCTAGCTATAGGCAGTTATACTGATCTGCCCATAGATACACACCGCCCATTAGGATACCTGTGGGCCACTACTAAATCGCTAATTATGCTGCAGTCTGTTCTTACGGCTGCTAGTGAACCAATCTTATTGTTTAATCTGTTGACAGAGAAGACTTCATGGCAGGCTACCAAACACACTAAATTGGCTCCACAAACAAAAATGTTTTGACTGGAAATCTACAAAAGATATGGCTGATGGCCAAGAGTGTGTATTTTTCCATCCTGCCTCTCAGTGTGTATCTACGGATGGATAGTGTTTATCAAATGAATAGGTCAGACGTTGTAATATAACAATCGGCAGACAAGCTGACATAGCCATGGGCAGAATTATTGACTCAACTATAGGCAGACATGTTCCTGAAACTAGAAGCAAACGTGTTGCAATCTTTCTAAAACTCCCAGGACGAGTGCCTTGCTTGAACCAAAGTGTTAAACCGCTGTTGACCTCTCACCTTTTGACTCTGTGAATACCTCAGCCTGTAGAAGGGCCACTATTGAAGAAACAAGAAAGTAAGTCTTTCTCACACCGTGGTGCTTTCGCCAGCGCAACCATGCAATGAAATCATACCAAAGGAATTTCTGTTGTCCACTTCTACAATGAAACCAAAGGTGTTTGTTTCTTCTCTTCTCTGCCCCCCTGCCCCAATCCCATAGTTCCAAGTTCCTTTCTTTGTCTGCTGTGTATAGGAAGGCCCAGCACTCTGGCCGTGCATGTCTTTACCAATGTCTCTGAATACCTCATAGTAATAATTCCTTTGGGTTCTATCTGTGAGTAAGGCAGGACTCCACTAGTGTGGTCATTTTGATTGTTACTTCAACAAAAAAACAACAAAAAAACAAAAAAAGAAGCTGTATGATTATCTATTTTGAAGTTGTTCGGTTTTCATTTTGTTTTGGTGGAAGTGCTCTGTTTCAAGTCGCAGAAGAGTTTCAGGGTTGTCGAAGGGAACCTGCAAGATGGAGACATTGGATTATGCCAATATAATAATGAAGGTAGACTATTGTTTTTACAGGGTAAAACCAACTGCTGTGATAATGTGTTCATATTTTCCCTTTTCTCTACTTCTGTGTCGTGATTTGCTTTAATTTAATTGCATTTTTGTATTGGTTAACCACTGCTTTAATTTATGTATTTGTAGAAACTCTAGATTTGTATATAGTAGGTTTTTGAAAAAAACAACCAAAAAAAATACAGTTTTATGTTACAGCCTTGTTTCCCATGCTTAGATGTAATGAAGGAGTTGTTCGTATTCTTCTTCACCTAAATCTTAGCCGGCACTTCAATATGTGTTTTAAACACTGCCAGAAACCCAGACAGTTGATTTGCCAGTGTAAACAAAGTTATACAGGAGTTACTTTGTTGAACGGCTGGCAAAAAAGCAGTGTGTATGTGTGTGTTTTTCTATTCTTTTGATTTCTATGAACCATTATTTTATGGGTATTACTGCACATCCAAAGATTTTTAAACAAACCAAAAATAGGAAAAAAATGTATAATGTTGAAAAAGCACTGGCATTTGTGAGGTAGACTTGTTTTGATTTGACATTCGCACGGGTATAGAATGTAGAGGCGTAGGGTTCTGTAGACAAGCTCACTCTACCATGTGGGGAATCTCCTGTTCATTGTACAATCCGAATCATTTGAAACTTGGGCTACAAGCCCCACCCACTTTGCTGTGTCATACACGGAGTGGGGTGGAGCCTAGGCTAGGCAGCAGGTCTGCCAGGGGCCGTGCCACGGAGCTGGGTCTGTTTTTATTGCCGTGGCACTGCTGCCTTGCTCCACCATAGTATCTGTTATTTTGGTACGTACTCACGTGATGACCATGAGCAAAGTCTAATTAAACTGCAAAGAACCAAAGAAATCAGTGTGTGTGTGTGTGTGTGTGTGTGTGTGTGTGTGTGTCTGTCTGTCTGTCTGTCTGTGTGTGTGCATACAGTATGCATGAAATAAATTAATATCTCAAGTAGTTTTGGGGAGTGGATGTCTGTATCTGTAGTGCTGTGTACTTCATAGAGTTTGTCTGTAATTTAAATATGTCATGAAGCATTGTCAGTCCAAGTGTATGTATATGTGGCGAATGTTCTGGGGCCATTCTGGTGGGAGAGGCCATCCTGTCAGTAATACTGTCCTTCTATGATCCCAGACAGGACAGACTATAAGGTTACAGCTGGCAGATTACATCACTATTATGTCATTATGTCCTACAGCCACTGTCAATTTAAGTCATCCATTTCTGGCATTTGTAGTTACTGATGATTATTGGTTACTGTGCATATTTTTTTTTAATGAATGTTGAAAGGAGAAATGAATGATGTAAAATGGACCTAATATCCCCATTGTTTCCTAAATGTGTTTTATTTATTTATTTAGTCCATAAGGAGTTCCCATATGATGGGTAGCTTGGCTACAGGTCTCATAACAATACTGCGGCGCCAAAGACAATCATCTGGATTTCTTATGCTGGGGGACATAGTTTCTCACCCAGAGAGGGGTTGTCCTCCAGCGATTCATATACAAAGATGCTTGGAGGGTTTTGATAAACAAGCATATTTGTGGTCATAGACGTTTAGGAATAGTACAGTTGTAGTTCATCTTGCACTTGCATTTCCAAATAGAAATCACATTTCTCTTCTCAGCTATTGTAAGTCATGATTTTCTTTTATTTCACATATTCCCCAACTCACAATGTTTCTTCAGTTTTGTGTGTAAGTGTGTGTATGCGTGTGTGTGTGTGTGTGTGTGCGTGTGCGTGCGTGTGCGTGAGTGTCAGAGAGGCAAATCTTTAGGTGTTATACTCTCAGATGTATTAGTCCATATCTCGAGTTGATTTGTCATTCCTAGTTCCCCGGCTATGCGACTGCTCTCTCAGTGCCGTGCAATATCATCTGTTGTGATTGCTAAGCAAATGAAGAAAAAAAAAGAAAGAAAATTGAGAAGCAAGTGATGATGTCACCCAGCTTTTTTCAGTGTTCAAATGTTTCAACATTTCTGTAGTCACAAAAAAGTAGAAATAAAATGTTGGTACTTCCAGCTCCTGGATTTGACTCCTGTTTTCTTTTTTTTATGTGTACATTTTTATTGCTCATTCACTCCTGCTCAGACTGAAAATGTAATAAATTAAATGAATAGACTGGAATGTCTTACAATACTGCTACATAATTAACATACTGTAACTGTGGTATTGTCATGCAATACATATTTTAAATGAATAAAACAATTTAAAATATACATCAGATATACTTTACATCTCTATATATTATGTAGACCTAAGAGGAAAACAATGCCTTTTTTCACCAAACAACCATTTTGAGCCTTGTCTTCTGCATGGTTGTAGGTCCTGTATGCCTGGAAGTTCTAATTTAACTACTATAGAAACACTAGGAAGAAGCACCTATTATGTACAGTACAATTAATAGCAATTCCTTTAGATAAAGCATTATGAGCAGTATTAGTTTGTAAACTTGGAGTTAAAACCTATAAATATGCTGATACTAACTCCATGTAGCCAACTTTTATAACCTTCATAATAAACCCTTCTAGTTGATGTTGCAATGTTTTATAGTCGTTTAGCTTTGATATTAGTCTTAATTAGTTAATTATATAGTTATTTAACTGAAATTCTAATATCTTCCTTCCAATATGGCTGTAAGCTATGTTCTAGGGTAGCCTGGTCACAATTCCAGGTTTTATGAATGCATTACTTATTTTCTACCTCTAGATGTGGCTGTAACACTAAAAATATGTAGAATGAAACTACTGCTTTGTGTTGGAATAAGTAACCACATATGGGCTAGCCTAGCTAATTGATTGTTTCTCGGTATTTTGTCTTCTTCCTGTCATGGTTATCTTTTCTAAATTAATATCTAGGCTATGTGGGGACCCCTAAAATGTATGTCAATTATAGTGTACGATGTATCAAATTAAATGAAAGTGAAGTGTTGTCATGATGATCATGTTTCATAATGGCCTTTATTCCCAAAATAGCATACCTATCTACCTACCTGGTAGGTAATGTATGCTATTTTGTTGTCAGGCTCAGAACATGGAACCCTACTAACTTGCTGGACAGTCTATCTGCGTTTTATGCAAATTAGGCGACAAGTGAAGTCAGTAATAGTAGCATATACTTAAAAAGCAAAAATCGACACACTTGTGTATGAGAGGTGTATTGCTAGTAGATTACTACAGCTTTACGCCAAGTATGGATTTAAAAAAAATTACAATATTATATTATTGGGGGTGGGGGTTCCGTTTAAAGATGATTATTAACTTAAAAATCAGATACCTTCCAAATACTAGTTTAACCCTCGTAATGTACTCAGAAATCTCGCTTTTGGCCACACGGCGGCGCCATCTGATTGTGTATGATTTATGTGT
>JAODUG010000018.1:4988599-5002701 GCA_027564795.1 Aphredoderus sayanus | reverse complement strand
TTTGTTTCGTTATGTTTTTTGCTCCAAATCAAATTGTTTATGGTCACAAGTATTCTCGTAGCTGGTTGGCTTGGTTCCAGGCTTAAAACTCTTTTATATAAAGATTTTCTGAAAAGTCCATGGAGAAAATGAATGGGAAATTTACTTAAAAAGTGGGCGGTCACTGTTACGGTCTATAGCAATAAGCAAGCCTGTCCCATGTCAAGGTGTTGTGTCCGAGATGTTTAGAAGTAGAATTCCCCAGATATTTGTCTTGTGAGAACACGCAGCTTTTGCTTTCATTTGTGCTTTCATTACTGGCAAGGTGGGTGGTTGTGTGTGTGTGTGTGTGTGTGTGTGTGTGTGTGTGTGTGTGTGTGTGTGTGGGAGGCAAAGTGTCCCTTACTTTTACGCCCCCACGATTGTTTGTTGTTCTTGTGTTTTGAAACCAAAAACAGCATTGTTTTGCCTCCAATTTGCCTTTTAATGTAGTATGCTGCTGTACATTCCTGGTGGTGAGTGTGTGTGCAAGTGCCTTTACGCGCACACACACACACACACTCACACACACAGGTCCAAATACCAAACCCACCTGCATATTCTCCTCGGAACTGTGTAAGCATCACCTGTGTGTGTGTGTGCAGGTACAATGTGAGCCAGTTGGAGGAGTGGCTGAGAGACAAGAGTCTGATGATGTGCGGAGCCAAAGAGACACTGGAGCCTCTGATCCAGGCCGCTCAGCTGCTGCAGGTCAAGAAGAAGACGGATGAAGACGCGGAGGCCATCTGCTTCATGTGCAACGGCCTCACCACCGCACAGGTGCGCCCCCGCTCTCTAACGAGGAACGGCTTCTAGTCAGCTGCTTGCACAAGACCTTACACTTATGTCATTGAGTCATGTTTTACATGGGCATCTTGCTTAACCCTCCCGCTGTCCTATGGGTGCACTCGCCAGTAGCGGGCGCCAACCACAACATAGACATATGACATTCCGCGGTTGGCTCCCTCTGCTGGTAGTCTGCTGAAAACCTTAGGACAGCGTGAGGGTTATTAAGGATGATTACAGGATACTTACTACAACCCAGGAACACGCTGACTACTAGGCTATTCCTAACATTTAAAAATGATCATTCAGTTACAATAATTCTGTTTTTGTTATTTGTAATCTTTTTTTTTTATGCAATCTATACAAAAGTTCAAAAGACTTTCAATGGTATTTGTACCTACTGTATACACTACAGTATGCTCATGTCTTTAACTATTAATCCTCATGATGTCCTTCATGTCAAAACAACCCAAATCATTAGCTTACACAAGGTGTACATTTGAAACCTGAGGACAACAGGAGGGTTAAAAGGCACAAAAAACAAACAATTCATAAATAAATAAATACACACAAAATCATACACAATCAGATGGCGCCGCCGGGTGGCCAAAGACAATATTATTAAGGAGTTAATATTAACAGGAGGGTTAATTGCTTGTGGCTCAAAAGAGAGAGTTGCTTTCACTGCAGTTATTTTAAGCCACATTATTTGTTTATTGAGTCATTGAACTTCCTCTTATTTTAACATAGCCTTATCTCATTGGAAATCCCCATGGCCATTCAGCTGAAACTAATGTGTTAATACGGAAGTGTCTCCCCTCTCTGGCTAAAGTGTCGGTTCAGGTCTCTCTTTGTGTTTGTCTTCCAGATTGTGAAAGTCTTGAATCTCTACACCCCGGTTAACGAGTTTGAGGAGAGAGTCTCTGTTGCATTCATAAGAACCATACAGGTAATTTATACCACAAGTACACAACACCTGTGGCAGTCAGCGTTGAATTATATAGGTGTAAATAAGATGTGTGGTGCCATATTATCCCTCCTTGAAAATAAGATAAATCTGATTAATCCATAAAGTAATAAAGGTGTAAAGCAGAAACAATTCTGACTCATTATTGTATAATGAATAAAACATATTGTTACATTATTGTTAAACCAAAACCTCTCTCTCTGCAGACCCGTTTGCGAGACCGCTGCGAGACATCCCAGCTGTTGATGGACACCAAGATGATCTATCCTGTCACTTTCCCCTTCAATCCATCCTCCTTGGCTCTGGAGACCATCCAGATCCCTGGCTCTCTCAACCTGGGTTTCCTGACACGGGTCTAACCCCCCCCCCCACACACACACACACACACACACACACTTACACATTCACTCAAAAGGTACACGTACAGAATTCAACCAGGTGCCGAACTCCCAACATGCATCTGTACAGTACAATGGTCCCCCATTATTTTTTGAACAGACATACACACACAGACACACAAATTCTCACAAGGCTGACAGATGCTACAATCACTCACCTGCTTGTATAAATGCCCACCTATTAGCGAATCTGCAAGACCAGGTCAGTGTTTCCCTGACTTCCCCTCAATCCAGTTCCTTCTCTTACAATTGACCCTGGCTGACCCCAGCTCTTCCTCTAGTTGTTAGATAGCTGTTATATTGTAGTCTGCTTCTCCAGTGTGACTATACCAATACATTAAAGCTACAATGAGATTTAGAATAGGGTATTTTGTCATATCTGGTACCATTGGGTACATACACATGGTGGTACACTGAGCCTGAGTCACTAAGAACACTGTGCTAAAGATGGCTAAAACTAGCCTTCTTCATCACAGGTGACTGCTAGCTAGGCTGTATGGGTCTTTGTTTTCATCTCACTCTGGACAAACCGAGCTGAGACAAATCCTATAGTCTGTACCATACTACTTATACATATATAAATATATACATATAAATATTATTATTAAATGTATCATGCGAGGGTATTATATTTATTTGTTTATCTGCCACCTCACCCTCCTTTCAAACCAGAAGACTGCAGGTTGCAGGTGTGTGAGATGTGAAGGATTTGAGACCATTATCCCTTCTGTTTTCAGGACAGGAAGAGTGAATGTCTTTGAATGAAAAGTTACAGTAGCTTTTAGTCCCCATGATAGGATATTTACTGTATGTCATTGGCTGATTTTACTTTAGTAGAATTCCATGAGCATTTCCACCATAAATTTGAACGTGGCTGTTTATTGAATAGTTTCATGCATTGTGATGTTAGAGCTTAGCTTTGTGATGTGTAGCCTGCAAATGAACTAGAGCGCCAATGTAGCACAGATTTGAACTGAAGTGAAATGGAAGGTACAGTACATGTTTAAATGTAAATGTTTAAAAGTGTTGGGTAATCTCTATACTGTTTACAGCTGTGACGAGAGAAGACTGTCATTGGAAACACTGACACACACACACACAAATACACCACCACCATATACACATATATAGTCATACAGTAGACATACACACCGAACCTGGGTAAAATAGTGTGTTAGTAGAACTTGTTCTAAGGATGTTTTAATTTATTTTGAAGACTTACAATATGTAATAATGCTGTGCATCAGAGAAACATTATAAATAAATATATAATAATGATTATTATCATTTATTTCTTAACCCTCATTATGTCCTTTGGGTCAAACTGACCCCGATCACTAGCTCTTTGTGGCAGATAGAAGGCACTAAACCTAATTCTACAGCTTGCACAGACACATGATGTGCACTGCTGACACAACAAGGTGTGTGTTTGAAGCCCGAGGACAACAGGAGGGTTAAAAGGCACAAAAAACAACACAAATACATAAAGAAATAATTATTAAAGAAATACATACACACAGCAATGACAATTAAAACACACAAAATCATACACAATCAGATGGTGTCCTCTGGTGGCACAATTTGATAAAATTAAGGACATCACAAGGGATAAAAACAACATTTGACCCAGGTATGGTTGTGAAACGTATTGTATGAATACATACACAACCACAACAAAACATTGCATGTAGCTTACTGCTGTATTCTGTGGGAGGTTTGTCTTGGAAGCACCGTGAGAGGCTCCCGTCCTCACTATACCGCCAGACTATTCTGGTCTCTACTCTGGTCTCTACTTCACACAGAGCTTGGCATATATTTTTACTATGATCAACATGTAATACTTTATTTCAGTGTTATTAGGGTGTGCATATTACTAAGCCATGTGTCATTGAGCAGAATGCTTTTGCAACATTGCGTTCCGCTCTATTCTAGCACTGTAAACGCAGCTTTGAGGACCAATCCACCCCCACCCCCCACCCCCACCCACTCCACCCTATGCCTTCCTTATTGAACGGCCAAGTACGCATGACAGGGGCTGATTCTACCAAAAACAACTGAATTGTTTTAATTCTGATGTTTTCCACACTGCACAAGTGTAATGTACTGAACTGTGTTCACACTGGCCTAATTATGGTTTGTTGTAGCTTAGTTTAGCTAGCATTGGAGTTATGCTGTTAAATAAACACTCCTTGATTTCTGTTTTATATTTTACTGGTGTAGGAAGGCATGAGATTAGGGGTGGGGAGGGGTAGTGGGTATTTACAAGGATCTGACTAATTTAATTCCAAAAACTATTTTTTGTTTTTCTTTTGCGTTTCAGCCATATGGGGACTTCCAGACACAAATCAAGGAATCAAAGAGTGTACCCTTTAAATTATAACTCCCTAGTTTCTGGGTAAAGACACAAACATAGATGTATGGTGCAAGTTAATGGCAGGCTAGACATGTGGCGGTAATCGGGCACAATGGCGGTACAGTGGTAAAAGGGTTGGATTAGAAATAATAAATTATCAGTGGTGGGGGCTGTCTTCACTTATGGCCAATCAAATCAGCCCCTCTCATTCCAGCATGAGAGCAGCATGCTCTCTATCATGGTGAACTGCCAATTTCATAATTCCAGGCGAATATCCAGACCTACTAACACAAAAGCCCAGGAAATTGGGAGGTGTAGTCCCCAATTCTATATACTGTATATGACACCTCTAATAAACCACCAATGTGACAGACAGTAGTTATAGTTAAAATATTCCCGAAATATTCCAACATTAAGTTTGTGCTTTGTGCACCTTTCCCTAAAGCTTGGAGAATAGCCGGTTGCCGCCAGCCTTGCTTGTCCACAATCTAGAGGCCATACAGAAAATGTTCTCCTCTTGTTCACTTTATAAGTGCTAGCATGCTAAGCGTCACACACCTGCTAATTATTCCATTGGTTATTGTATCCCGTAGACAGTAAGGGCCAGTAGAGGTTAGAGGTCCAGATAACTCTGTGCAGTGGCACTGAAATAACGCTATATAGCACTGTTGCTAGCCTGCCACAACCTGCATGGGCCTGGGTGTGGGGCACCTGCAATGAAGCCACAGGTTGTCTGTGTTGTTTTGGATTAGGTTGTTTTTTCTTTAAACTGTTATCACATTGTGATGTAGATGAGTCCGCTTATGATTCCGAGTGTCAGGGAATTTGCCATTTGTCAGCATTTACTTTATCACGGTTTCCTTGTTCTGGTGCTTTTTATGTGTTTATTTTCCATCCTGCTCTACCATTAGTATTAACATTAAACCAGATTCACCTCTGACTTTCATTTGACTTTTGAACTTTGTTTGCCCATTGACTTTATCATCGTAAAGGGATATTTCACTTCGGTAGAACCATTTCCAATTTTCAAGATCTCCTCTGGCAGTCAGAGGTCAGGAATGGTCACTTGCCAAAGTTGTTTGCCTTATAGACCCCTATCTAACTTGTTTTCTACATATGTTTAGAAGAGTTCAATGGTATCCATGTATCTTGATAGTAACCCGTGAAGAAAATAATATACATCTTACCAAGGTGAAATATCCCATTCAGGGACAGGGACAAGCTTCAAATGAAAATGTGTGATAAAGAAGAACATTTTATTGTACCTGTAATGTTCTTATTGGGTCCACATGTTATGAAATTTGCTTTTGTTACATTTTAAAATTGTATGAATTGGTTAAAAGTTTTGTCCATGTGGAGTGTACATATCTGCAGACTGGTTATGAGAAGAACAAGGCAATATGGAAGTGTTTATCCATATGAATGTTTAGAAATGAGTTAATGAAGCATATTGTAATTTTAGCTGCACATTTCCTGGACGAAGCCTTATCAGAATGATTTGCTATCTGAATGATATTTTAATGTTAATTTTATGTTGTCTGTTAGTGGAGTATTTTTTAAGTCACTGTAAAATGCATCTTATTTTTTGTTTTGATGAGGTGTCCTTTTGTCATAAACTTGGTGTAACGTGTTTCGTTGTTTAAGCTGTACATGAAACTGCACTTTCTGAATATTTTGCTGAAGAAGTTATATGGATGTTCTACCAAGGAAAGAAGTACTGCGTCTGTTATCTCTGGCAGAGCTGTGGCGTATCAGGGTTCTGCCATATTCCCTGTATATACAGTATGCGACACTATTTTTCAGCATGTCTTTCGTGTGAAATCATTACCAAGAACCGTGTCGCAATTGTATACACCCATTACGATTTATTTGGGCAGTCTTTTAAGAAATGGTCAGGCTTTCCTTCTGGACTGATTTATTGCTCACAAATGTCTAGCCTGGTCCTTAAGACAGCCACATTCTCTAATTTGCTTGTATTGTTGAGTGGAGCTGGGACATTATATTCCCCTGGGCTCTGTGAGCAGACTGAAATGTCATTCCTCATTCTGCTGTCTTCTACATCCAAGAGTATTGGCTGTAGATAAGTAATTACTACCTGCCAACCGTTATCATGATCATCATCAACAAACAATGACAGCATCACTGAGATGTTAAGAACTGGTCTAAAAGAATACCATAAACCCACCTGTAATGGCACCAGCCGGTATAGTTGCCTCTCATGTACATTTGACAAACTGGACTGTTTGTAGTTTCTGGTAGCTGTGCTTAGTGAATGTGTTCACACTTAAGAAACTTGGAATAGGTTTACAGTAAATGGACTAATCTGTAAAAGTAAAATAAAAAATTCAGCACTGTCAAGTCAGTCGGTGGAATGTGTTTTATTTCTGTTATATGCCAATGTCACAATAATTTTAGTGGGATGTGAAAAACGTTCAATACCTTTTTACCTGTTTGACCTATAGGATTATAAAATGTGCACACATTCTTGGGTATACTGTATTGTAGTAGTCCTTACCTCAATATTTAGTTGCTAACTAGTCTAATGCAGTAAGTGGGGCAAGTCACTGACTGTTTGCAGGTTATTTATAAATAATGTGTCTGGTTACCAGCAGGTCTGAGGTCTGCAGGTAATTACCTTAGCAGTCACAACATAAATGCTTCTGTAAGACGCTTAGCAATTCTCTCTGTCTTATCTCCAGTCTTCTTCATCCATCTCACAGCTGAAGACATTTTCTGGTGCGGTAAGGTTAATAATTCTCCTTGTTTTCTGTTTATTTCTACTAGTGCATTTGTACAAAATGTGTATTGGCATATTTTAGTTTATGGGTGACCGGTGTTAAAATTTATGAAAAAAAGTAAAGATCCTGATTATACAGAGTTTGTAAAATAGCCTGTCTGGTGCCAAATCCTATCCTACTTTAGTTGCAAAAATAAGAATATCAGCTTATCGTTGCAAAAACCAGTAGTATTTGGGTATGCAGTTATTGTAGTTGCAGTATCCAGTAGTATTTATGTATGCATTACACCAAAAACATTATTGTATGTAGCCTACACAGTGCATATTCGATTGATTCCTCTTTCGTATATTATCCATCTGTTCTATTGATTTTAATGGACTCAGTATTCTTCTTTGTTTTGACTGCCAAAGCATAAAGATGCTCTGCAGTTTATTGTGTATAGGCCTTTTTTACTACTTACATTTCTATTCCCTGTAAGATGTCTTCAATATCAGTGATGTGAAGAGATATGAGCCAAATAAGGAAAGCGTGCCTTTTGTGTTCTGACTGACTGAACAGAATATGGTTCCCTTCTAGAATAGCTACTGCAATTCTCTCCACTTTTTTTGTTGCTCCGGAGCTCACACACGGATCAAGCGGATTACCAGCTATACTTATCCCTTGCGCAACTCTGCATATAGGCCTACACGCATCAGCCGCACTCAGTATAGGACTACAGTAGCCACAAGCTATCTGCAGAAATGACGAGGGCCACAGTCCAGATTTGAGCTAATGGGTGTTCCAGATGCTAACTTACAGAATAAGCACCCACATGTGTACGCATGGATATTTTCTTTGTGTGTGTGTGTGTGCTAAAGGTGTAGGTTGGACCAGCAGCAGCAGCCATGTGTGACCAGACGTTTATGGCCATTACCTTCGGCCCCTGCGACCGCTGTGCCCAAGCCAGCCCTCTGATGAACATCTATATCAAGACAGAGCCCATCAACTACTGCTCGTTCTGTGTGGAGATGGTATGGGCCTTACTACTGTACTATACATACGGAAGGCCTGTATGCCTAAAGTCATGTCAAAGTCTGATAAATGCCATTGTGAGGAAACATCTGGACTCGCTTTATCTAATGCCAGTTAGAGTTTCTCTATGCTATAGGTTTCACCTTTGGAGATCAAATGTATAAATAGATATGTGAATTGAATATTAACAACAAATGACTTGTTTGATTAAGAAATATGGCCCCTTTCTCTACTCAATACACACACACACACACACACACACACTTTAAATTCACTCACATTTCTCTCACTCACAAAACGTATCATTGTGCCTAACTAGACACACACAAAGCCACACACTATCACACTGACCATGCCACCCCAGTGGGGGGCATACAGCTTGTTGACAACACAGCTTGCCTGATGACATACTGTATTCTTCTGAATATGTCAACATTTTAAGCTGTCAACATTCCACAATCCTAATTCTAAATTCTAATTAAAAAGTCTAATATTGAAAGTTCCCACTTACAGTAACATGTTTGAGCATGTAGCCTAAATGTAGGCTAGTCTGTTAATAGCCCCTGAAAGGGTGAGGTAGAGGTGGGTGGGTGGGTGCCAGTGGATAGATGTGAAGAGCCTCAGCTGTGGCGTGACGTCACCGCGAGAGCCTCTGATCTGTGGCCGAGGCTGAGAGCCTTGGCAGCGGACAAGCCGAGAGCGCGTCTGGTCTCCGTCGTCTCGCGTTCCCCATTTCCCTTTTTCCTTTTAAAGATGGCGTGTCAGGGACTTCAGCAGGGGGAGACCCTGGCGACGCTGCAGAGCGAGAGCGACAATCTGAAGAAGAAGCTGGAGGAGGAGCGCGCGAAGCTGCACGATGTTGAGCGTGAGTGCTGGGGAGGGAGCGCGGCCTCGCGCAAAAAATAATAAATATGTTACTGTTACTTGCATCACATAGCAAGACGTTGGGGAGACTTGTCTGGGTTAGTTTACATGCAGGCTCTTTCGGTGTGAACCAGCGGAGCTTATTCACTGAACATAATTTGTTTCGCACATTGCAAACATTATTTCGATATTGATGATTAATGAGTCTCCTTCAAAATACTGTAGTAGCCCAATGAACCGAATGTCCTCGTATTCTTAAGCATAATGCTTAAGAATAGAAAATAAAATATCGCGCGTTGGGAAAGGGCTGGGACTTGAGCTGTATCAGCAGTTGTCTCTTGGTAAATTACATCAATAAATAATAATAGAATAAAAGGTTTATTATATATATATATATCAATTTTTATTTGGATATACTGTATGAATTTAGCAATGCGATTATCTCTTAATAAGTAGATAAAACTATGTTCAGATGTTCAGGAAAACAAACATAGAACTGAGGAACCTCTGCACCCTATAAGTGCAGGGCTTGTGGTTATGCTACTGTCATTCTGAAGCATATATTTTAGGTCATAGACAGGTCGCCATGTCAACATCAGGTCAGAAGGAATCGAAACTCTTAAGTTTATGTAGGTTTCACACATTGGCAAAAGGTTACACTGGAAAGGTACAAATATCATTGCTAAAAAATTTGTATGATTAAATGTCATTATTACACCGTTTTTTCACGCTGTCAGCAATATTACATTATTTGTAAACACAAACATTTATTACCGTGTGTTCATCTGTGTCTATGACAAAGTACACCAAGTGGCTGAGAAAGTGGAGTTGCTGTCTGCTCTGACCATTAAGACCAGGCGGGTCTTGAAGGGTCATGGGAACAAGGTGCTGTGCATGGACTGGTGCAAAGACAAGCGTCGTCTAGTCAGCTCTTCACAGGTACACACACACACACACACACACCTAAAAAAGCCTCAAATATGTTAACCTGACACGCTAGGTGGAGTGTGAAACAAATTGAGGAAAGCCTTTATTGCCGTTCTTTGCTCTTCTAATATATTGTAGGCTGCTAAAACTGATGCTATGGCAGCATCTACATTAACCCCTTCAGGAACCGCCTTTGTTGTATTCGAGTTGACTTTGCTGTCTGTCCACCTAAACAACCCCTGTAGCTATCAGTACAATGCTGATTGGTCACACACTACATGTAGGTTGACCAGACTGAAGCACAATGGTTTCAAGCCTGACTGATTGACTGTGAAGTCAAACTGAAGTCTCACAAGGCTATGACTCTGTAGCTTACTTACCTTAATATTAAGTCCTGACACTGACATTCACCATAACTTAGCCACCTCCTCATTCACTGTAGGAGCTAGCCTGGCAACTATCACTTCTCAAAAACATGCTTCTTAACTCGTCTGCAAAGTGTGCTTCTCCATTTAAGGTTGATTCTTTAAACTAGAGAAACTACTGGATTATTTTTTCCCACTAGCTATTTAGCCTTGTACTATATACTGTATGTATACTGTATTTATCCTCCATAATACCTATTCATTATTTTCTTCTAGGATGGAAAAGTGATTGTTTGGGATGGTTACACCCTCAATAAGGTAAGCACATTGATTCTACATGGCTAGGATTATTTACCCATTGAAAACAACCACACATAATGTCTTGCAGACTGTTTCAATGTGGATAGTTCTATTTGGAGTCAAACCTTACAGTAATATCCCCCATGCCATATTTAGACCAGAGTAACATAAACTAAAGATTATCCATCTCTGAGTGTGTATCAGAGTGCACTTTAATGGTATCCTGGTTTTGTTGCCATACCATAATCCTGTCCCATGGTGAAGCAGCCACTTAAAGCTGCCCTCATTTCCTGATATCCTGTATGTGTGTATGTGCGTGTGCGGGCGCCTTGCACCCGTGTGCATGTGTGCCTGTGTGCACCAGTGATTCTGTGCGCATTTCAGAGATACTTAATTAAGATATAATAATGAATGCATGGCTGTAAAGCCAGTTTACATCTTGCTGTTTGCTTTCGTGCACGCGTCTGCACGCGTGTGTGTGTGTGCGACCAGGAACATGCGGTGACCATGCCTTGCACATGGGTCATGGCATGTGCCTACGCTCCTTCAGGCTGTGCCATAGCCTGTGGGTGAGTCCATTTTCCAGTATCTTAATTTTTCCTGCAATTATTTTTTCATTCCAAGCATTTTTTAATTGTAGTACATTGTAGTTTAATTTTTTATTCCAATACAGTATCTACAAAATAACTAAATGCTTTTTTGACCTTTGACCATTATTTGTCATCCAACAGCGGACTGGACAACAAGTGCTCCGTCTACCCGTTGTCATTGGATAAGAATGAGAACTTGGCAGCCAAGAAGCAGTCAGTTGCCATGCACACCAACTACCTATCAGGGTGCAGCTTCACCAACTCTGACATGCAGGTGAGAGGCTTAAGGGAAATGAGTTAAAACCCCATTCTAAAACTGTCATGCCTAAGCAGAAACTATCTTTGTTCATGTTTATTTCAGTAATTCATTGTCTTTTTTTAACCTCCATGCTGATTATCAGACATGGATGAAAAGGACACCAAAAACAGATAATAGTACAGGATTTGTTTTTGTTTTTGACTGTACAATGGACAGGTATGTTTAATCAGCAAACAATCAAATGCACCTCAAAGATCAGATATTATTTAGCCATGTATAGTATGTGCTGCCTTAGCATAGCCTATTGCAGGACAGAGGAAAGAAAGAAGGTGGGAAGAAATGAGAGGAAGTCACAGCACAGCAGCAGTGGACTGAGCTATCGGTCCATTATTTTACTGCTGTCTGGTTCTCCTCCGGGCAGACAAGAAGAGATGGCCTCTGCTATGGGTTTATTAATAGACACTGAGTGGCCTTTATCTGGGATGGGTTGGAGAACACTGACCTGAGGGCAGAGCATTTCATGCACACAAAAGCACACGTATACAAAGGCAAAACGCACATGCATTTTCTCTTGCTTTGATTACTTATTTACACACATAAACCACAGATGCATGTGCAGGCATATATTAACAAGTCTCTCATTGAGGCTAAAATGGTCAAAATGATTGTGTCATCAATGTAAAACTCTGTTCACTGTTCACTCATCTGTTGTTCCACTAGACTCATCATATTGTAAGGTTTTTATGCTTGCTTGCAGTATTATTGTGTGAATCAGCACTAACACATGGCTGAAAACCCTTGAGTTGTAACAAGTACAGTATGAGGATCAACATATAGACCACAGTCAAGTGCACCTACAGTACTGAGTATTGAGTTATGATGTAGTTGCTTTAATTGGACATGTCATGTCCTCTGTCACATGTTGACACAGTTCCTTGAAGTCTCAATGCAATATATTTTACATGATTTGGAGAAAGTAATTTGTTTTGCACATTGCAAACATTATTTCGATATTGATGATTAATGAGTCTCCTTCAAAATACTGTAGTAGCCCAATGTCAGTTGATTGGATAAACCATTTGTCTGTCACTGTAACTTCAACCACTCAGACCAACGAACCATATGCCGTCATATGAAATTGAAATATGAAAACTTTTGCCGAAACCAGTTGGGAGTAGAGCGAAAACATCTTTTCCATTCTATTTTTAATAAAGATATAGTCTTCAGTTGAGATAAAACTGATGATATAGCATAATCTACGTTAAGCTTTTAGGATCCGCCATTGTTGTTTCCAAGTCACTTTCTCTTTCGTCACACCTAAACCACCACGCCCGTAGCAATAACGACGACGCTGATTTTAAAGTTCAGATGCTACTCGGACTAGTCGCAATGATCTGTGGCCAAATTTAATTGAAGCTTGCGATATCAGGATGGTCTTGCAAGGCTAGTCGGCAACAATACTGTCTCTGACAAAGCGGTGCAACCATCGCTTTGAGCCAGAAGCCCTTTTTTATTTTCCACATTGTTTTTAAGGTGTTAATATATTCATCCCGCCTCACCGTTCAGACTAAAGGATACAGGAGGCGGCATGTGGGATCATTGTTGTTCACCTCAACATTGGCAAGGCAGCAGTGATCACACAGCCCTGGAATAGAGACAGCCGGTACGGTGGAACAGGGACAGGTGTGACGTTTTGGAGTGTACATACTACTGTATACCAACAGCACAATCATAGCACCACTATAGCCTGAGTAAATCAACAGCAGCTCTCTATCATGGATATCTAAAGTATAACACACCAAGGCATAGAGGAAATCAATAGAAGAAGCAGATACGCACGCAATTGCACACTCAGCCACACATGCGCACACTTTACATCTGGGGCAGTCTCCTATGGGGAGAAGAACCACTGTTCTTAAATAATTAAAAAGTAAAGTTTTAATAATGTCCTTCTACAGTTTGCCATTCCTGTGTCACCACACAATCCCTGGTGTGACATTGTCATTAACTAAATATTTAAGGGAATGTTGACATTTTAAGGAAAATCAGCTGTATTCAAGCATGATTGGATGCATTACGTATGACGTTAATGTGTTTTTCAGGTTAGTTCATATCCAGGGCTTATGCCATGACTGGGAGTTAACACTAAACTATCTTGTCCCATCCTATGACATTTCCTTTTCATGTCACATTATGTATTTAAATGTAGGCCCTTAGATGGCCTTTACAGTTTACATTTTTTTACATATTATCTTGCATTGTAAGGTTATTGAGATAGTATAATGTAAGCTTGAAGATATTTAGAATATTTAATGATTTGTCCTGGTTAAGAAAGATGGTTTTAACATATAAATAAATCAGAATTTAAACAAAAACAGTAGTGTTGTTACATTCGTGTCAGGGGCCTTTAACAGAACAAGCATGGTTTTGTGTTTAATATTTGCATGTTTTGGTTGTGTGTGTGTGTGTGTGTGTGTGTGTGTGTGTGTGTGTGTGTGTGTGTGTGTGTGTGTGTGTGTGTGTGTG
>JAODUG010000018.1:4967574-4979656 GCA_027564795.1 Aphredoderus sayanus | reverse complement strand
TCTTTGTGTTATTTAATCTTTCAACATATTACTATTGTATTTATTTCTTAAGCACGGTAAGGGAACTGATGACCTTGAATCTTGCCCTAATCGTGTGGATTGTGATAGATTACGATGCAGAAATGCGTACATGAACGCTGTACGCCAACAGTGACAAAGAGCATGTGTTAGAAACGTGGTTTCAAACCGCTGCCGTGGTTGAATGATCCCGTCGCATCGAGGGGATGATGGACCGCTCCCTCTTCCCCACACGGGGGCCGCCTCTGACGTGGAAGTGGCGAAAGAAAAACCAAAAAGACCTCCGAACCGAATCACAGAACAAGGATGACACAAAATACAGGCGACGTGCCGTGATGCTGGGAGGTGGATGGCCGCGCTTCCTCTCCTCTACTAGGTAACTGCACCCCCCCACCCACAGAGGATACATCGTAGCATGTTCAACGTCCCCAAGATCTGGCCTCTCACACTATCGAGTCTTTTATCTCGGACCCCAGCCTCACTCTGGGCCGGGGGCAGGTGGGGGAGTACTCCACGTGGCTCTCCTTCACGCTGAGCGGTCTCTTGTCGGAGGCCTCCGAGAAACTCTTGCTGTTATCCGGCGAGGACTCGTGCGTGGGCGTGCTGCAGATGTAGTTGTCGTTGAGCGTCTGGTAGCCTTTGTGGTCGGAGGTGGACACCGGGATGGTGTTGCCGTTGAGCGGGAGGCTTTCGGTGGGCTTGCCCACAATCCTTGGCTTCTTCCCCTGCATGTTGGGGCACTCGCCCTGCTTCAGCATGGACTTCATGCGGTCCCGGTTCCGGTAGACCACGAACAAGGAGAAGACGACGAGGGAGAAGGCCAAGAGGGCGCACACCACGATGAGCTCGTTCCAGTAGGTCTTGGTGAGGACCTGCGTGGACCGCGACTCACCGGGGAGGATTATGGGCTCCTGGCGCTCCACGTGGGGCGTGCGCGAGTGACCCGTCAGCGTGGTGCTCTCCCGACGGGGCTCCGCCCTCACGCAGTAGTTGGCCAGCAGTTGGCGGAAGCCCTCCTCCTCTGACCAGCACTCGTAGGCCTCCAGCCTGTCCTGGGCCACCACTACCAGGTTGCCCTCCGTGGTGGCGTAGAGGAACTGGCTGACGCTCTCGTTGTAGTGCCACCGCCGGCGGGCCAGGTTGGAGCGCAGCTTGCAGGGCAGGACTCTGAAGGTGTTCGCTGGGATGGTTATAAGCACGCAGCGGGAGCCGCCTGCAAAGCAAATGACAGCGTAGATTTAACCCTCGTGCTGCCCTCCGGGTCAAACTGACCCCTCATTTCTACCCCTCCTCATGTATCCACATGCACAGAAACAAACAAGTTTCAAACTAAAAACACGAGTTTGGGTGCAATCTAGGATCTGGGGAAGCTACAACACCAAAGTATAAAAGAGGGGGGAAATTAAAATAGGTTATTAACCATTATAGCATAAATCAAAGATAACAAACAGCAGCTTTGATGTTTCACAGTTAGTTAAGAGGGCTTTATGGACGTTAGGGTTCCTGAGACAGCGGCCACTCACGAGAGAGTGGCGGTCTGGCAGCTCGCGGGGTGGCAAACGTCCTGTTGCAAATAGACGAGGTGTCAGCCTCCTCCACGTCCTGCTGCCAGTGGCTGAAACAAAGGAAACGAACAACAGGGTGGTTTGGCGTAATGAGAGGGGCCCCATGTGTTTATTACTGTCTGGGAAGCTTTTGACTGCAACGCCCATAAATACAGTCCTGTGAGTGTGACCAATAGAGACCAATATTCTTTACAAAAACAACCACCATTTCAAGTATCGACTTGACTGTAAATATCACCGGGCTTATATGTGTGGGTGTGTTTGTGTAGCCAGACAGTATATCTATGAGTTTTCCATGTGGGTGTACACTATGTGCAAATGTTTGTATGTGGGTAGAGCACTAGTTATGTGGTTTAAATGAACAATACAATATAGTGTATATACTATATTCTAGTGTGTCTTTATTACAATTAGAAACAATAGGCATTTTGACTCCACTAAACCCTCAGGTTGTTGGGGCATTTGAGGATCAGGATCAGCCACCTGCCACCCCCACCCCCCTCCCCCTCCTCTCCCCTCACCTGTCAGGTGGAGCCATCCTGACGTCTCGACAGAGGCGCCCGGTCCATGCGCAGTAGGGGTCTCTGGACAACACACACTCCCCACAGCCCTGGTAGTTGGAACAGTTGGCCACGGGAACCTCCACCAGGCCAGAATAGGATGACACAAACAACAGGCCCTGCAGAAGTAACAACGGACATATTTAATAGTACTCATCCTATTCTCACTATATTAGATATTATAATGCTATACTATATACTGTACATAAATACAGTACATACACACAGAAAAGCACTATAAGGTTACATAATCTTAGATTAGATTGTGGTTGGACTGTTCTGGTCCTGAGAGCATTATGTAATAAGAAGAGGTGTAATGTAATACTGTTACTGTTAGACAGTTCTAATGGTGTCCATGTCATGCTTAGTAAATCTGCTATTTTCTATTTCATTAACGAGCATGAATACAAATGTGAAAAACATGAAGGTTGTGAACGATACTACTGCAGTGTTGGAAATATCACAGCAACAAATATACTGCTTTCGCTTTTATATTTTCTTTAAAAACAAAATTAAAAAAAATATATAACTGACCAATGATTTCTGACCCATTAAAAGACTAAAGTGTCTCCTTATGTTGTCAATCACCAGCGTTTGCACTACACTGTTTTTATTTATTTATTTGTTAGCAGTTAGTTAGTAGACCAACATTTCTCTTCTAAACGTTGTTTGGGGGTGGGGGAATGGGGGTGGCAGCATATAAATAATGTTTTAAAATAATTAAATTGATTAAATAAATGAATTTCATCATTTAATTATTTTTATTGTAGAGAGTTTAGGAGTATCAGATTTCTCACATGCTATATTGAATTTTTAAGCATTTCAGTTAAAGCCATAACTGAATGTTAAGATTAACACAGCTTTAAAGAGAACATGTAAACTAAAATACACTTTACCCGCTGTGGATCCAGTTCAATGTGTTGCACTGGCTGAGGCTCAGGAAACAGCGTCATCTCCTCTATGATGTGCATCTTGTCATTAGTGTTAATGGCCTTGTGGAGCTTCCCATCATCTGGAAGACATAGAAAACGACTTTGTAGTGGAGGCAGGTTAATTTCAATGTCTGTGTGTTACATATTGTTGTTATGTGCGGTCTGCACCACTTTGTTGGTATTCCTCTTCACAGATCAAGGGCTGTGTCGAAACCAGTTCATTTTTAGTTTCAGTTTATTTATTCCGCACACACTGAGCGTTAAGCTAGCGGACTGCGAGGAGATATTTGGTGAATTTGACAGAAAGCTTACAATCGTATAAGCTTATAATCGCTTACTAAACCTTTAACAGCATCTGCTTTTGTATGGTATTCAACTTATTTAAAGGTTTAAAGCAGCACGGTGGCAGAAATAGCAAGGCGTTGAGCGCCTTCACCTGTCCCGATGAAGAGAACGTCATAGGCCCTCTCCATGCCCTGGATCTTGTGCACGGCAATCTGTGTGTAGCGCACGCTGCGTTTGAGCAGCAGCGGCGGGCTGCGGATCACGCTGTCCATCAGGAAGTGGTCCTTGACAAAGTTGAGCACCTTATCAGGCATGTGCAGGGACGACTGGATGCCCATCTGTCTGGCGTGGTTGGTCACACACTGCGGGAGCACGGGAAGTCATTCATAAAAAGCTTGTCTTGCATGTCAGATGTGCTACTACAGACACAGACTCCCTGCTGTTGTCCACGGGATTCAAATGCATCTTAATGTGACACCAGATGGCGCCACCTGACTGTGTTGTTCTCTTTATTGTCATTGCTGTGTGTATTTATTTATTTATTTAATTATATCCTGATGTCCTCGGGTTTCAAACTCGCACCTTGTTGTGCCAGCAGTGCACATCGTGTGTGTGTAAGCTGTAGAATTAGAATTGGCGCCTTCTATCTGCCACAAAGCGCTAGTGCGTTGGGTCAGTTTGACCCGGAGGACAACAGGAGGGTTAAACAGGAAACAGTAAATTATAAATGTAAATTAAATTGAACAAAGAATTACAGTGGCATGCTTTATTTATATATGCCTTATTTTCAACAATCACTGAATAAAACCAATATTGGTAAACATCTTTTGATGCAGACAGTATACAATTTTCATCATATATACCAATATCAATCGACATTTGGTTCCAAACCCACTGAGTGTGTAGAGTTGTGCGCATAGCTGCAAATCAATATAGATTGGATTGAAGGGTGACAACAAATGACTGTGTCTGGAAGACACGCTTTGAGAAGTCATAACTGTAGGCTGCATCACTCACGGCGCCGGGCCGAGGCTCTGGGACGGGGTGGTTATAGGTGTACCACTGCTGGCTTTCCCTGTTGACCTCTCGGTAGCGCCCACTGAAGGCCCTCTCCACCTGGGCCATGGTGAAGGCACACACTGCCGAGCTGCCCGACGCCCCTTTATACCTGCAAACAACACGCAAGCACACAGGGCCTCCAAGGGTTAACTACAGATCAATGATCACCATACAGGAGGACTGAGCATAAAGCATAGAGAAACAGTGCAGTTTGATTGCTCAAGACCCAGGAACACGGGCCATTACTACATTTATCAACTTATTTTCGTTGCCAAGACAACAACATCTAACTGCATCCTTAATGCCACCACACATACACATCTTTCAAGGGCCAGCTGCACAAACTGGTTGTCTAACTGTGAATGAAGGTAGCCTACAGTATAGATATATACACATCAATGCTATGCAATATTGTTAAAATATGTAAATGGAACGTATTGTTTGCTGCTGGATTTTGCCCTAATGGATGCAACCAGCATTACAAAAACTGGCTTGGTTGAAAGCCCTCACAGCGAATGCTCTCACAATCCTCTACTCCTCCCCCTTTTTGAGCTCCTTTGTTATATGCATTTCCCTACCTCTCCCACTGCAATCACATACCGTTTTGTGTATAGCTGTGTGAGCTAGGGGTAGGATTGTGTGGTTACACAATCGATGAGTGTACATTTAATAGAATACAGATTTTAATTAATTTAATCCCATTCCAACTATTATTTTCACTTGGACTATTTTCATGCATACGCTTTTTGTTATGAGTTTATACCGCGATGATCTTGGAGCAAATTACAGCTGTTCTGACTTCAGAGGGCTTGACTAGCAACGATGGCAGCTTGCCCAGGTTGGATGTGGAGATTCTGACATCATACTGCGGTTTGTGTGTGTGTGTGTGTGTGTGTGCATGCATCCGTGAGTCTGTGTATGCGTGTGCACGTGTACTACTTGTGCTCAACATGTGCATTTGCAGGTGTCCAGGGCGGCCATCCACTTGCAAGCATTATGTGCATACCCTCCATGTGTGCAAGCAGGCATGCAATTTATGTGAGTGTGTGTTTGTGCATGACTAAGGCAAGAACATTAAACACAAGGGCCCTGTAAATCTTTTCATTCAAGTGCGCAGCACAGGAACGCAGCAGAGGAACAACGGTGATGGCTACAACTGCCTTACCACTGGGAGGTGAAGACCCCATAGAAAACAGTGTTCTCCCAGCTGTCCCCCATGGGCTTTAGGACAAACATGTCTTGTATGATGTTGAAGGGGAAGCCATCATCTGGGAGGGAACATAACAGCTGGGCTTTAAGGAAGGTCGTCCACTTCTTCTGCAAAACCCGTTCTCCTCCTTTATCACCCTGAGAAGGAGAACAATGATTAGTGGTAGTGGTAAAAGGTAGAACAAAATAGGAGCCCCTCCCCAATAACCCAGGGGTATAATCAAATTAAGACCTGCGGTTCTTTCAGTATCCTGTAGAGGGCGCACTGAAGTCAAACGAGAAATGCCACAAAAAAAAAAAAGACAGGATGTGAATGTCATGAACTTTGTTTTAGGCAGATGGTTGTAAAGCTAGTTAGATCTCCTTAGAGATAACCTACAAGGAATTCCTTGTTCTGATGAAAGTTCATTGGAGGAAATCCTTTATCCTGTCTTTTTAAACTTAATTCCACAGAAATAATGTATATAAACTAAGCATTGTCAGCAGTGATGAATACACTGTAGAAATAAGCACTACAGATAATAGATGACTAAGCACACAGTACCTATTAGTTTCAAAGGAGATGGTACATGGATGAACAGGGATACAAACAACAGTTACTTTAAAATTACAGCTTTGATCTAAAGATTTGCAGGTCCCTTCTCAAGTTGCAAGCTTGTATATTTAAGATGTCAGAAAATTCCACTAAAATATGGTCATCCAATGTCTACAGTTACAAAACAGCTTGTAAACACATCAACGCTCCCACAAGACCAAAAAGAAGAAGAAAAAGTCAGCACTGAACAGGCAGAAGAGGAGAAAGAAACCGCCACAACAACAGATGTTACTCAACCTCAGGACTTTTAGCCCAGTTCCCAATAGACACACCTTGGTCCACAACTATCCCATCCCAGGAGCAAAATGACTAACCCCAATAACAACTGCCAAATAAAAACAGTAACAGGAGGAGTAAATCACCCTGAGGAGATAATACAATGTAAAACTATTCTATACTCGTTTCCTCCTTCTGGACACTATTGAACAGAAACAATCATCTTGTTGAACAGCAAGGTGAAGCCACATGGGACTAATGCTGGGCCTGGGAGCCAATTACCAGGCTGCAGTAGTAGCCTGTCCACATAATGAGGAGAGCACATTCCTGCTCTCTCAGCTGTCCCGTGCCATTGTTGCTGTGCTTAGCCGCCCAGCTAGCTTGCTAGGCTTGTGCTTTCAATCACAAGGACCCCTCCCTTCACTGATAGCGGCCCTCCAAATAATGTTAGCTCCCCTTACCGTCTCTCGCCAGTATTTATCTTAAGTTAAGCTTCACATTTTACAGGGTTCTTTTATTTTCTGCTGAACTCATCAACCTGAAAAGCAGTGGCACCATGAGAAAAAGAAGAAATGAAAACATCGAGGAGTGATGCCACGCATTGTTCAAAAGCTGCCTGTTATCACAGTGTTCCAATGTCCACACCTGAATAAACAAAAGAAATGGGGAGTGGACAGAGGAGGGGGTGCAGGGAGGGACTGGAAGAAAGAAAACACACGTCTACCAGTGAGGTACTTGGCAAACCTGGGCAAAACAGTAGTTAAGAATACTGAGAGGAAAAAAAAGAAAGAGAAAAGAAATAACTAAGGAGGACGTGATTTATTGTATCCCGCAGAAGACTTGCCTTGTTTGTGGGCAACTGAAAAGTTTGAGGGTGATAAATCAAATTTACTTCAGAGGTTATATTTCAACCCATACTAATATGTATTTTTGTACAGAACCAGTATCACTGATAAAAACACAATTAGATCCATCTTAAAAGGCAGGGGCTGTCATACCTGTGCTGTACTTCTACAATCGATAGCATGTTATAGGGACATGTATAGGGAATAAAAACATAGCTAACGTCAAGAGAAAATATGTCTATACTGTAGCATTGACACAGAACCTCCTAGAATCAGCCGATAAATTAAACGGATGAATTGTTGATATTTCTGAATAATATATGTGTGTTTCAAATTTATATTTACAGTAAGTGACTCTTATTACAGTAGGTATTATGAGTCAGCAAAATAATGGATGCAACAAGGATGGAGCAGACATTTCTTTTAGGACCGTCTTTCAATAGTAAATGTTTCAGTATTCAACCTCCTCCTCTTTAAGTTCTCAAGCCTTTGCCCATTAAATCGAAAGAATGAGCCACCTGCAATAGTACAGTACTCCCACAGAAAACCTTATGAAAAGATGTCTGCCAAGATCAAGTGGTTGGCGCATTCCAATGAAATAAAAGGCGATCTATAGAGCAGCAGAACTAATTCTCTCTCTCTGTCTCTCTCTGTCTCTCTCTCAGCACATTTCATCCACAGCAGGCTGCCACAGTCCGGGGCATTTCTGTCAATGATTGCCATATATAGAAGCCAGGAGGTGCTGGGCTGGTAGGGAGAGGTGTCACGTTGCCTGGTGCCAAAGCCACGCAGGACTAAGTCATTAAGCTGTCACTTAAGATTACATGCTGTCCCCTCGATTACTCACATTACTGCCTGCATGAACAAGAGGCGTCCGTCAATAGGGGATGCGGAGGCTCAGGCACGCATTTGACACGCCTTTATAGCCGTTTAATTGATCTGACGACAGGTCAAATGAAAAGAAGAAAAAGTCAAGAAAAGGCCTGACACTGATTATTTGGGCTTAGCATACAAACTCAGAACAGCTGGAACTTAAGTTAATTCTTGTGGGGGAAAGGACTGGGTGGGGGTGGGGGGGTTTCTTCATGTTTTGCATGTTTTCTTCAGCTACAAAAATAAAGAAAAAAGAAAAACAGGCCATATAGCAGTGAGGTAAAAGCATGTCATATTGCTGCGAAGCACCCTTGAATGCTAATGATGCTGCAAAGCTCAAAGCGCTGGCAGAGAGACAGAGAGAGAGAGGGAGAGGGAGAGGGAGAGGGAGAGAGAGAGAGAGAGCGCCGTAGGGATGGACGAATGCTGCTGACATTGTGAGGGAGATGGAAGAAGAGGGGAAGATGACATTGCAGAGGAGAAAAAAAAATGGGGGAGGTGGGGGGTGAGGAGCATTCAGGGAAGCAGAGGCCAAGTCTCTAGAAAGAACGTTTTCAGTAGAGAGAGAGAGAGGGAGAGAAACATAATAGAAAGACACACTTCCCTCTGCACACCTACACTGGAACGACATGCCAACGCTCTCCCTGTATTACGTTGCAGTGCACTTTTGACAGGGGCACGCCCGTCCCTGTGGGATTACGGAAGGTGTGCCGTGTCCTCCGGCTGAGCCTCGGCCTGGGCGTTGTGTACGTACTGTACAGTGTGCACGGCCCTCCCAAGGCGGCTTACCTTACACACGCGAGCGATCCTGGAGACAATGGTGTTGTCGAAGAAGTCAAATTCTTTTCCCGCCTCGCTAAAGAAGAAGTAAATCTTATCGTCGTCACCCACGGGGTTGCCGATTGGCTGGCTCTCCTCGATGTAAGCCGACCCAACAAAGACGGGATCTGTCCGAGACAACACGGCGAATCACAACATTTTCAGCGCCATGGCAACACTTTAGTGTACACAATGTAAAAGGTGCTTTCAGCAGCGAGTCTATTTAAAAGTCTGAGCCACTCCACATAGAGAAGATGGGCGCCACGATACACTGGACCCGTCGCATCACTGCACTCGGATGCTCCAACAGGGGCACTCTGCACAAACGTGCACGAGATCAAAAGGGATGTCGGGGGACAACAGGGTGCTCTGGCAGCACCAGCAAGCTAGGCCCGTTTTGATGTGCATGTGCCCGCGCCTGATAGTGCCCCATGCCTGCAATTTGAAAGCCCTTGTCTCCCCTCTCAGTCTGTGTGCATTAGAGATCATGCCTGGCTAATGATCGCTAATTTCTGGAGCTTATCTGCCACGTCGTGTGGAAAGCGGAAGAGGTGGAAGGGCGGAAGGAGGGGGGGGGTCGATAGATTGCCATCGTCAAGGGCAACTGGAGTTTACCTTGAAGCCAGTTTAAAGAGTTTTCCGTCTTCAAGGCACTGCCATGGCCCAGACTCCTGTAAATGACCGGTTCGTTCCCCTGGAAGTTGCTGACGGTGCCTGTGTACAGCTCCCGGTCTAAGAGGACACAAGTGCATAGAAGAAGCAGTGTTATAATCATAGCCATTTCATATTTTACACCAGCATGCACTTACTGTTAAGTACACAATAAAATACACAGTTCCAAGAGTCAAAGCACACCGCCCCTGTTTACCCTGTAAAACCACCATTACTTTTGATCTATTTACGTTATCACACAAATCATGCCCCCATCTCTTCTCACAATCATCTCTTTAGCAGTCATTTACTAATTGGCTGGTAAATAACCAAACCATCGCAGCTGGTGCCAGCCTTGTAATCAGACAATGTTACAGGCACGCAGTATCAACAGATGAATCATGACTCCTCATTACAGACTTAAAGTTGTAGGCTACATCAAAGTATCTTGCTGGCTATGATGGAAGGGAACAGCTATAGTTTCAATAGCCTTTGGCCCCTGCAGGAAGCTACTCACTCATAATGCCTTCCTCGTTTGCTGTATCACATACCAACTATTATGGCGGTGGATTTGTATTCCGGATTGAAGGGGCACCTGCTGCGGCCATCCTCCGTCACAACCTCTCCCACATCGTCGCTCTCCAGAGAGAATGTTGACGTATTCTGGAAACGGACGTACAGTAAACATCACATCTCCCTCAGGCAAGTTCCAATTAGATTACGCTTACAGTAAAAATACAGTGAGCTCGTGACCATTTTTTATTATAAATGCTGCAATGGAAGTATATTTCAACAGGCTCCTGTGAGTAAACGCTATAAGCAACGCAACTGATGTAATGCACATATTGGATTTTTGTATCTGTATTATGATAAAACACATTTTGAAGAACCAGGCTGATACATCTCCTGTATCTCCACAGCAATCTAAACAATGTATCATTCAGATTATTCAGTAGTAATGTGCAATAGTTGCATGTTTATTTTTCAGAGAATTCTGTTGTTATAATTAATGTCCGCCATATGTACTGTTTAGTTTCTATGAAAACCTGTGAGACTTGTTCTAGAAGCGTTATAACAAAATACTGTCTATCACTGTTATTGTGATTTTAAACTCTTGTAACGTAGAATGTGCCCTGACTGTCAGGAATACTCTGGGAAACACACAAGACACCAGTCTGGACTCTGTCAACATGATGATCAGTGGGAGGCTAAACAACTCAGAACAACTTGGCCGAGCGATGCCTGGAATCCCAGTGCAGTTCTGCCAAGTCCTCCTCTTTCCGAGCAGCAGACCCATATTACCCTTACACTGTGACGTCAAAGGGGAGTGGTCAATTCTAGGCTTTGTGACTTCGAGCCGTTGCCCAACATGATTGCCCTCTATTACGGAAAATAATGTCATCTTGTATGGCGACCGACTACCATTACCACCAATCTCATTCTCTTCACAAACACCCAGGGAATCCCTGGACCTATAGTGCCTTCCCTGTTCTGACAAACAGACAGCTCTGTTGTCTCTTGCCTTGCTACAGTGCCCCAGTACTGTAGGATGCGGTCACACTTGAATAGCAATTGCTTCAATATGGATATATAAAGGGGGGGGGGAGGGGGTAGGGGGAAAACGATGGCAAATATAACTTTGGATGGAAAGTAGGGCGGAGAGGAAAACAAAAATCAGAGTCCATGTTCTGTGATTGACAGGAAGATGTCTTGTAAATAACAGGATTGAGAAATCACCACTTACAATGTAGGCGCAGATGGGACTGAAGGCGTAGGTGCCGCACACATAGAGATGAGTGCTGTTCAGCCTCAGCAGAATCTTGATGTAATTGAAGCAATCAGTCTGGTGGCGGAGGGGGGAGAAGAAGGGAGAAGTGTAGGAATGCAACTGAATATGATCAAGGAAAAGTGTGATTGTTATTGAGAAAGCTCTACTCCCCCTTTTCCTCAAAAACCAGGAATATTTTTGAGGTAAAAAAAAAAAAAAAGAAAGGCTAAACAACTACATTGCTACAACGACAGCACACAGGAAAATGGTCCCCAGCAGCACCGCGCAGCGTCAATGCAGTACATAGCTAAAGCGCGCTTGTCGCCTAGGGATACAACAGCTGGCATGACAACAAGGTAACAGCCAGCCAGGCAAGTGGTTTGCTGTTGCAAAAAAGAAAAGGAAAAGGGCAATTCCCAAGCGAGTCTACACACTTGATGAATCTATTTGTAACGGTTTGAAAGGTCTGTCAACACAGAACTCTACAGATCCGTCCCAAGCATTTACAAAAGGATAGTCTTTTATATGGCATTGTGCCGCTTCCAGGCAATGGAGCGGTTTCATTTCAAGTCGAATGTGATTCTAAAATGGTACTTGCAACCCTCGTAGAGTATGGTCCCAATGTTTCAGAATAGAAGTAATATTTGAATAAACCCCAGAAGAGTGTTTTCTTTTAATCTAGCCGAT
>JAODUG010000018.1:4952752-4963888 GCA_027564795.1 Aphredoderus sayanus | reverse complement strand
AGAATTATTCCAACAGACATTTTCATGTTTGATCATTTTGATCAATGAAAAAGTATATACTTTTGTATGTCATCTCTTCTACGGAGTTCTCTGTGTATTTACTCTATATGAATTAACATGAAACATTTTAGACCAAATTTATGCACACATTCAGAAAGGTTAAACTTCTAGCAATTTGATAGGCTAGTCCTTGTGCATCATGAGTGAACTTGATCTGGGGGGTCGTGTTTAAGGTAATTTAAGTCACTTAAACATATTCTACAGTGTTTGTAAGGGGTCTTAAGTTAAATTCAGTTAGTAAAGAACTACACTCATTCCTAGTGGATGTTAAAGTTGGCAGACAAAGATGCACCATCTCTCCTCTCAACAGGGGGACATTGCATGACTGTCATGCCTCCCTTGGGCCTAAGCCATTCACAGGAACCAAAAACAGCCTTCCCTCAGCATATTAAAGTTCTGGCATAAATCACAGTGACATCCTCTTAGACAGACAATGGAAAAACAGGCCTAGAAGAGCAAACTCATGAAACTTTTACTGAGCAGTCTGAAGCAATTTAGATTGCAGTGAGCATTTTAGATCAAATTTTTTTTTTTTTTGGTTGCGGTGACCAGGACAACTCGGATCTTACCTGATTAATCAGAACCCTTTCCATAGTGGGAGAAAATATCAAATCAATTATCAGTGCCAGTTCCATGCTGTAACTTCACTTTTGATTCTATCTATACCGTACCGTGGAATGGTTTTTCAGAACACTTAACATTCTCCTAACAGAAAGGTTCACATGTGCGTTTTGACATGCTTTTGCCAGAATGCTGGCCTCCACTTGGGGCAGCAGCAACTACACAGCCGTGTAGCCATTTCACAGCAAGGTACCAGGTCCATTTATCACCTGGCTGTTTAATCAGCTGGCTATCCTCCAAGCTGGGCTGTAAACCTCTGCCTGGAGTCATCTTGTCACACCTAGCGTCAATATGGCTCTTTATGCGTTAATCTCATCGCATTTAGATTACGATAACTTCAAATTGTGGCATAAATCAAATGTCTGTAGACTTTATCTTGTTCAGGTTATTGTTTCACATTATCTTGTTCAGTTTCTTTAATTGGATCGCAATGGGGCAATAATGCATTTCTTTTTAATACTTCATTACTTTTAAAGCATGACATCATAACATACCAGAGGTTTATTGAGGTTTTTTTTATCCTGGAGGCAAAATGTCAATACAAACTTCCTTTTTCTTGAAAGTAACTGCCATAATGTTACAAATGGTCTGTTTTTGGTTGCAGCATACTGTAAGTATGCCTAGTGGTTACACTTATTCTAGAGAAACCACAAATCAAGGTCTACTTCTACTTAATATTACATAAAGCAACTCAGAAGCACAGCCGTAGAGCTGTATTATTAACATGCAAGAATTGAAAGCCATTTCTCTAGTGGCACATAATATGCACTCAGCAATCAATTAGGTGGAACTAAAAGATGCTTTCCAATGCGTTCATTGTTCTCTACAGCAGACAGTCAGTTGAACATAGCCATGTGGTTTGATCAAGGATGCTAACAGAAGCTAGGGACAAAGCGTAGCTCAAAGCAAAGCAGATGCTCTCGTGATTGTAAAGCTGTTTGTTTAATAGTTAGGGAAATTAATACAGGCCCTGAACATATTTTTTAATTAACATTGAAATGCAGGTTTGAATGCAAGTATACGTTTCCGTCCAGATTATCTTACATGTTGAATTCATATTCTATTTTGTGTCCATAAGTCTCCCCATTTACTCATTATGAAGATCTACATTAGGTAAAAAGTGTTAAAAAGTTACACTGTTTTTACAGTGCAGTCGTGGCAATACATGAATACACTCAAATCACCAGTGTGTCTAGTTTATCTGCTTATTTAACAGTGAGGTAACGAAGACAGCCTGTGCCAACTTGCCAAGTACTCCTTGTTGTCTACCTACTCTCATTGGGTGCATGACATTGCCATGGATAGGGTGTGGAGCAGATGACTGATTGGCTGTTTTGTAGGTGTACACCCGTCCAGGCACAGCTTAATGGGGCTGCCCATAAACATGTCCTAGATTTTACTAAAGCAGCACAAGCCAAGTCACAAGACACGGGGCACCAGGGACAAATGTGTTTGCCTGCTGACAGGCTGGGAGTAGAGAATAGGCCGGCCACACAGTGCACTGTTGGTTGGTTTTCAGTTGATTTTCAGCTCACTAGGATTTGCTTATCTACCATACGAAAAGCAAACACCCTTCAAACTTATCTCTGGCTCTGTCCAATGCCAGCTGAAGCTACACAAGTGGCTGTGCCTTGATGCCCGTCAGTCGGATGCAGTTTGACAGGGGATATCATATTGACATTGGCATGGTTCCTTCAAGGTTGGAAAAACAATGGTATAGAGTTTTATTCTACCAAAGTGTATTCATCTACCAAGTTGACTGCTGCTACCAATTTCCCAGCCAAGTTAGCACATATTAGTTTGTAGCTAAACATTCCCATTAATAAAATTATATTTCTTTTACCACTTTGAACACTCTGTTATGACATAGTGACATGGCTTTGTAAGTGATGCTTCCAAAGATTGAGAACATCCAAACAAATACCAATACTCTCTTCAGTGCTCCCTCAGAAGCCCCTCCCCCCAAATTGGACACACATTACCAAGGCTGGAATAGTTTTGCATAGTGCAGTCTGCACCACTTTCTTAGCTTTCCCATTTACAGAACCAGGGCTGTGCACTTTCAGTGCACACACACACACACACACACACACACAGCTAGCAGACCATGAGGCGATATTCACTGAATTTGACATGAGGTGTATTGAATTAGAATCACGTACCCTACATTTAGCTGTAGAAACAGGCTACCTTGAATTCATCATATTTAGGTCGATTTTTAATTAAGTGGCACAAGCTCTGAATGTCACCTTCCTCTGTAAAAGAAAATAAGGTGAGAGAAAGGGAATGGAAAATCTGGTCTTTACTGACCAGTAAATGAAGGCAGCAGCAGCCTTTCAGTCACACCCATGCGATAGGTAGCTACTGTAACTGCAGATATGTGTTGACTGTAGATAGGATGTTGTGCTGTGGGCATGCAATTGTGTGTGTGTTCTTTTTGCAGTTGAGTGCATGCATGTATGTCCACAGAGTAGTGGTGCAAAAGCTGATATCCACTCCAAATTGACAGTCTATAAGTCCAGTGTTTGCTGTGTGAGGATTATGCAGTAAATGGTGCCAAAGTCCGACACGCAAAGGCGCACACACAGTACAGGATTAGAACTACAAAAAGCAAAGGATTTAAAGGGTTTTTTTGGGGAATGGGGGGGAAGGGGGATAACAGCAGTATTTATTGGAAAGAGCATCGAGATGAATCCTGAATCCTGGAAGAATACGCAAAAGAACGATGAGGTAAGCGCATAGCACACTGGATCCTTCTAAAAGCAAAGAACAAGGCGCTGACACAGACACAGTATTCTGCTCTGTAATTATCGGCTCTCAGGTGTCATTCTGATGCATTGTGGGTTGGCACCCACCCACTCAGAACAGTGGAGCAACGGAGTGCAGTGGTTTGCCCATCTACCACTGCTTACTAGGTCAAAGAGAGAGAAATAATCTCAAAGTGGGTTCTCGCCACATACAGTGCAATATGAACTGAGCTGGCATGCTTCACTCAATACGTTGATTTGCCAGGTGTTACAGCTGAATCAAGTTATGAAGTGAACAGAACATTCAACAATAGGGCCAATTGTACATTTCACAATAAGGTTTATTGAGAAATCTCATGACCAGAGTTTCTCAATACTTGTATGCCTTTGTCTTTTCTTTATTCTGGTGCTTATCTGCAACAGTCAAATGCACACAAGCCAAAGATTCGCTGGATGAGAGATGGGATAACTGATAGCTTAGCCAAGTGGACTAAACTAAAGACAAAATGTCATCTGGGTTCGCCCTGACAACAACGTATCTAAATCCAGTTGGCTTACACAGGCTTGCTCTTGGATTTTCCAGCAGCAGGAATCCCAATAAAATACCCCTTTTAATACATCTCTCCACTGTTAAGATTTCTTTTTTGTTTTTGCACATATGTGTGCAAACAAGTCCATTTTCAGACTGCTAACCAAAGTGTATAGTCGCTGGTGCATGGTGTGAGACGTCTGCTATATCTGGAGAGGTCCTTGCAGGCTAACATCACAGTGGTGTCAGCATGCAGTAACAGGAGAATACCACATACTGTATACATCTGCTGTGCAAAAGCTATTCTTTCTGCTCTGCTAATGAAATGTAACTTGGTTTGTCCAACACACACACTTGTCCAAAACAAGGCATTTGCTCTGGTTTTCTGTGGACGTTGTTGTGGCTGTTATATTGTTGTAATGATAACATTTGTGTGGTCTTACATAAAAGGTTGCAAGGTGAGCTTTGTGTCTTTATAATTTTTGCACGCTATAAAAAGCATGCAAACTACACAGTCAATAAAAACATTTATTTTGCATATGTAAAGTATTTTCATATTAGAAGAAATATATGAAAGCCAAACAACGTACTTGTTACCATAATACAAACTGCTGTGTGACTGCTATTTCACACAGAATATTTCAAATTGATAAGATACCGCAAATCTTTACCTCAACTAACAAATGAACACAGCATGCATGGGGAAGGTCCTGTCGTGATGATTTAATTAGGTTTTAAAGCAAACGGCGTACATTAACCATTCAATATTGCACGCTGTATGTTTGCAGGTTAGGCAAAGTAATTTCTCACATCTAAACAGTTTGGTAAATGGACTGCATTTATATAGCGCTTTGGCTACACACAAATGTACCATAGGAATTACTATGGTAATTCATATGGTAATTCCTAGTGTACTGTGTATATTTGTGTCAGCTTCTCTCTCCCTTGCCTTTTTCAAGATGCAGTTTGTTGACAAAAGCACCTGCTGGAAACTCAAGGTTAAATAATACAATTTTGGTTGACATGCCTTCATTTCACCTTTTAAGAGCTGGTCAGTGATGCATATCCATCTCCTGGAATGTGTTTAAAAACACCCTGTGTTTTAAGTGCGTCTAAGGTACTCAGAATCGGACAAATTCCATTTCCTAATGTATAGAACAAAGATAAACACAACTGTAGTCCCTAAATGGAAATGTTGATGTTACATTGGAAACTGTAGACGTGTGTAAGAATGACCATTTACCTTGAGTTAAAGCAATATATATATATATCTCAAAATGGAAGTCTTGCATTCCATCACGTCCTGTTTGATTAACAACCGTATTATTACATTTTGTTGCTCGCAAGTTTTGTCAAATCAACTATTCTTCATGGAAATCTGTAAAGACTTCACTTTTCTGCACATTCCCTGGAGTGTGGAGGTGATGAAGCCATTAAAACGTCTGAAACCGACTTGAGTTGATGTGCATTAATTTGGCCCCATTGTTACGCCATTGGGACACCACGCACAGGCACTTCTGAATGCCACCTCTGCAGGAAGCCACAGACTGCCTCTTTCAGAATCAGTGGGCATGTCCCCACTGTGTTTCAGCTGTCCATCCGAGCATATCTAAGACCTCACTCGTGTTCGGTCTGACCTGCTCACAATCCTAACTCTACTCCTGCTCTTGTCAGTAGGGTGGCATGCATGAGAGAAACTGAACATTATATGTTGAACATAGACACGGACTGCAATAATACTGGTACAGTATACAACAGACATACATTACACACGTCACCTTGCTGGAAGGTTGAATTTATTTAAGTGTGTGCTTAAGCATTTGTGAAAGCAGGATGACTTTATTCCTGACCCCATTTTATACAGTCACACTACACAGTGTATAAAAATCATAAGGCATCACCACCACAGAGGCCAGTACTGTTCCATAGGTCCATAATATAGTCTGTAACATTGTGTATGTTCCACTAACTAAATGATGTTGCATTAAACTATTACTACACTGCAGTTGTCTAGAAGTGCTAATAATAATGTCCCAAAAGTTGGGGTGATGGGAACAAATACAGGAGTCAACAGAGAAATATACATTATAGCTACAGTACTATACACAACAAAGTACAGTACTATACAAACTACTATACTATTAGGCCAGACATCTACAGTACTTATAACCTTGCATGGTTAAAAAGGAGGCACAAGTATGAAGTAAGGATTGTATAACATTTCAGGTCCCATGATCCTGTGGGATGTTTCTCTGTACACAAAAGCTCTAATGAAAAACAGACACATCCCTCACCACAGTAAACAAAACCTTCACATGGTAGATTAGCCTGTTCGCTCAGAATGAAGCAAAATTAGATGTAGAAAAGAAAGAAGTGTTAAAGTGATTACCATCAGCGTCACTGACATTTAGGGATATATTTAGTTGCAAGGTTTATTTCTCTCACACAAGTTAATAGTTTTGACAATTAAAGTTGTCACTTGAAACTGCTGGACAGCCTCAATATCTGTTATGCTTTCCATGAGTTCAATGTCTTGCCTCAATCAGTTTTTATTACTCCCTTACATATTCAGACCATATTATGTGTTTATACCATTGAGAAAGATGTAGGACAAACCAAAACGGGGCAGAGGATTATCTACAAAAAGTAAAGAGAAAATAATGTATTCTTTTAATTAAAAAAATGAAAAGCAATTCGGAGAATTCGCTGTCACATAATTAATGGCACGTCATGAATAGATGCACATGTGTGTGCCATGTGCTCACTGTGTAGGCAGAGGTGAGGAAAACACCTTCATAAGCTCATTTTAGAGAGAGAGAGAAAGATAAGAGAACTTTCAAGTTCGGACAGGTAGTGATTACAGCACAGAGCGTCGCGCCCCATAAACAGCCTAGCCTACATATAAGCCTGCTGGTTGCTGTGGAATGGACATATCTGTCTGTCTGACCACATTAGCATTAAATGGTAGCCTACACTGAGACACAATGAGCCTATTGTATAGAGATGAATGACCCATTGGTCCACTAGATGTACTGTACATACATGCCTAATGCCTAGTTTACACAAGCATAACATTACACATTAAAATCAACAACATGGCACCGTATTTGGTGTCACTGCCTTGGACAGTAGCCAAACAATCCATCACTTCTCATTCCAAACCACATCTAAACAGCTGCCTCAATATTATCTTCATTTATCAACATTAACTTTACACATCAAATAATTACGATGAAGCGGCTGGTTTTTCCTATGTAAACAAAGACGAGTGCTGTGATTTTAAAGCTGTCATTGCTTAATCTGCACATAATAAAAAAAAAGCAGTGCATGCAATAATTATGAAGGTCAGGTGCAAAAAAGGTTTTCAGTCCATGCAAATTTGCCTCCCATTTGTTTATTTGGCAGACGAATTGTTGCTCTCAGCTTTGCATTATCAAAGGGGTCAATTAGCAGGAATAGTACAGAATGCTTAATACACAACAGTGTGAATCCAGTAGGTCATTTGACAACAACAAAAAAAAAGGACAACCATCCCCAAGATATTAGTATATCCCACATTCTCATTTACAGTGAGTGAACTTCAGTGAACTTCTAAAAAGGTGATTTTGTCAGAGAGCTGCGTAGTGACTGTACGTCAGTGGGAGCGTGTGTGGACTTGCAGTGTTTAGACTTGCATGTTTATGAGTTCTTGTGTATACGCCATTGCAAAATAAGTGTTATTGTGGGGCTGGAGGAAATGTGTTTTTGTTTGAATTCCATGTCGCTGTGTGCAACAGCTAGCATACGGCATGTCTGCATTTTGTCATAGCCCATTTAAGGCGATACAATAAACAATTACTTGGACAATAATCATCGCTGGATTAACAACAGAGAATGTACAGAAAAAAGCTTCGACTTACTGTATGGGAAGCTGAGGCGTGGAGTGACGTCATCCTCTGTGCTTCTGACTGATTGGAGGCAGCTGGCCAATAGCAGCATTGCAACCAGCAGACAGTGGGTGATTGTAGCTAATGTCCACATGGTTATTGGTCCCTATCACACAGACATACGAAAACACACAATGTTTGCTTCCAGATTCCTGGAATTCATTAGGCCTCCTCTTCAGTCCGAACAGTTTATTCTTTCACTCCCATCTTCCTGAGGACTGTGGAGGGGGTGGCGGGGCGGCGTGAGGGAGTGAAGTAAGAGTGTCCTTGACTGGATCTCGCACTCCCAGTGGGTGCTTACACACTGTTAGCAGACTCTTAAGGCAGGGATGGGTGATCCTCTCCGGATTAAACGCTGGCTGTTTTCGTCCTCTCGTGGCGCTCGTAGACAGACACTCTGTGGCCATGCAGTCATAATGGATGCCTTTTTGAATTCTGTGAAAAGTGCGGAAGAGACTTTTCTAAGCATATATTCCAAAAACATAATAATATGAAACATGAATAAAAATAAATAAAAAAAAGTCCAAATACTTTTACTTTAAGGTTCAGGGATTGGCTGTGGACAAGTGGCGTGTTGATTAAGACTAATATTTAAATGTTTCTTCTGTTTATTCTTCTTCCCCACCACTGAAGGAAAACTCAGCTAATTGGACCCCTCAGACCGTGAACCACTTGACTAGAAAACACATATATAACGGATACATGATACATTACTATAAATTAAAATTCTGACCAAAGTGCTGTCCAATTTGCGTTTTGGTATTACAGGCCACAAAGTAGTTGAGATAAAAATCCAGTTTGATGTTAAATGCTCATAGTTAATTAGGCTGTCGCCATCACTCGGTAAGAGCTCACCAAGAAGATGACATGGCAGTTTGGCTCTTATTCTGTGGTGAGGTGGGAACTTAAATGAAAGAGAGAAATTACTTTGGAGACGACTCTGTAATTTATCTCAAAGACACGGAGCACACAGCTGCTGCCTAAGTTTTATTGGCTTTAACATCAGCCTGTAGGAAAGATTCCAGCTATAAGACATTTGTGGAGTTCAAAATGTTTTTCCCCATTTAATAAATGCTCATATTTTGTGGAAAAAAAGAACTAACAAACAAACAGTACTCTTTCAAACTGCCTCGTTGCTTCAAGTTCAAAGTTGCACATGCCTTCCATACATCATAAACAATTCAAAGTAGAGCTCTGGTACACTACATAATCAAAACGAAAGACAAGTAAACATGGAAATACAAACACTTTGAACAGCTACAGGTAAAATAGATCTACAAGCTTGACATGGGGCATTACAAACTCCCAGTGGACATACAGTAACACACACACACACCAAAATGAAAAGTGTTTCTAGGAAATATTTCAGCCCGCTAACTGCTAAAACACAAACGTTCTGTACTGTATCTGACCAATGCTCTTACAGATACCATAACACCGCTTTCAGAGTAAACACAGGGCGAGCACATGGCCCTTCAGTTGGCGAGAGAGTTGGTCTCAGAAACGGCTCCAACAAGGGGCCCTTTCCAATATTTACGGCAGCTAATAAAATTAACGACAGCACAGGACGGCCAGCGGTCCCTTGGCCTTGCTGAGGGGCTGGGAGGTTTTTAGCATGTAATCTATAAATATGCTATAAAACGCAGGATACTGGGGCATTCACGACTCCATCCCCACCTTACGCTCTCTACTGCAGTACAGGCATCTTGGAGATAAGGCCTGCTGGCTCACTGAATATTTGACCAACAGGTTTGCAGACAGGCTGACCGGTAGAGCATGGGAATTAACAGCTTGCTAGCTAAATGATTTGATGACTGGGTGGCTGGCTGGCCCGGCTAACGTCGTGGGTGGCTGTCTGTCTGGCTGGCTTGAAAGGCATACTCATACTGGCTAGCTTGCATGATAACTGGCTAGCAGACAGATTTGTACAATGGCTAGCTGGCACACGGTCTGCTTGCTGGGGTGAATGACTGGCTGGGTGCTGTTCTTAGTGCGCAGAGAAAAGCCATCTTGCTTATGTCAGCGTGCCAGCGTGTGTGTGTGTGTGTGTGCGGGGGGGGTGGGGGCAGGGTCACCACAGTCGACTGACCTTGTCACAACCAGGTACCATCACTCTCTGCTCTTCCTGGCAACACTGACACTGTCCCCTCATCCTCCTTATATATGGGTTAACGGCCTCACGGTTGGCTGTGCACAACACTTCCTATACCAGCTCTACTGTAGACCCCCATGGCACGTCCCTGCCCCTGTTATCCTTCTCCTGACGCTTGCTGTCACCGCCTCGTCTCTGCCGGGTCTGAAGAGGTGAACCATTAAGTCTGTGTCGCCCAGTGTCGCACCTCGCGTCAGCACCAGACCCCCGCCACCCTCGGACCCCCGCTGTAGTCACGCGCAGACACTGTGGCGGGACACCGAGGAACATCCGTCCGCCCCAACTCATGCCTACTGGGCTGCCGACACACATGACGGCAACAGCCAGCCCAGCCCAGCCCTGCCCAGCGCAGAAGGAGGGAGGGGAGGAGGAGAATGTGGTTTGTGGTGCAGATGAATTGGGCGACTTTCGCTGTGTTTATGAATATATCATTGCCCAATTTCGTAGTGCAACACCATTCATTATGTAGTTATATCGGGGGGGGTATACTTTCAGTTCAGCTTAAGAGGGTAAGATCAGAAAAGAGGCCATTATGTTTGGTACACTCCGATAGCTTTTGGGGCTATAATCACAAAAGCAACATTTCAAATTTAACACATCATACTAACGGCTTGCTAAATATCCTTAAAATGTGTCCTGGGTACACTTTATGAGAATTCGATACACTGAACCTAGAGACAGATGAATGTCAATTACAAATCAGTTACAAATCATCACATACTCATAAAGATTATACGACACACTCTCTAAAACTACTCTCATTGCCACAGGCAAGAAAAGCAAATATATCTTTGATGTCGCCATGTTCAACTCAGAATCTCAATGAATATTTATACAGCAATGAACAAGTTACACTTGACAAAAAGCTAAATCTCTGCAGTGCCCCAGTACTGCATCATTAGACTTTCAGGCAAGAATGAAGCTGAAGTGCTCAATAATAAAAGACAGAAATTCCCAAATAAAAAAGGCCCCTGCAGCATTTTGGGAAACATTGGGTGTCATGGGAGTCTCTACTCCAGGAAGGAAAAAAAAAGAAAAAAAAAGAGTACCCCAGAAGGACAGAACATTTTCTAAATGTGAAGGGGTAATTTGCTATATATA
>JAODUG010000018.1:4929055-4952652 GCA_027564795.1 Aphredoderus sayanus | reverse complement strand
TGACTCCCCCTCCCTCCCTTCACCATTCTCTTGATCTCCTCCCCTCCCTCTCCCCTCAATCCCTCTTTCATTCCATGCAATCATATGCTCGCTCTCTCTCTCTCTCTCTGTCTCTCTCTCTCTCTCTGTCTCTCTCTCTCTCTCTCTCTCTGCTTCCTCCATTACGCCCCCATTTTGTCCTCTCCTCTACTGGTTCCCTCTTTTCCTCCATGTTCTGTCCATTCCGTTGTTTACCCTGTTCCCCCTTGTTCTTTATCAAAAAATTGAAATAAATCATCATTAATCGTGAAACATTTAGGACAGGCATGCAATGCAGTAAAATGTATTTGGATGTAGTTTTTTTGGTAAAAGCTTCCCTTCTCTCATTTTTATTTTATTTTAATTTATTTTAAATTTTTATATCTAAACAAACTGTCTAGTGCTATTAGAGGCTTTGTCAATTCCCAAACACATTGTTCAGGCTCCTGCACTGCTTGGGTCATACATTCACCAATATTCAACAAGTGGCTAGCTAGCATTGCCAGAATGCTGGTCGAAATTACTTTTAGTTCTAAAATAAAGGGCAAAGCAGCTTTCATGGCCTCCAAACCTTTTCCCAGAGGTGAAGGAGGATTTTATTATGTGGGGCATCCTTTCTGTCCGTCTGAGGCATGAGAAAGTCACCTGGCAAATGATTGAGTTTACATTCCTTACGTAGCTGTTGACTGTTGCTCATGTATTGGTGGTTAGATGTCTAATGACTTGGGTGGCAAAGAAACAGCAGAATGAACATTGGTGATGGGTGAAAAAGGTGAGAAGCATGTACAATAAATTGTTCATGTTTAACCCTCCCGCTGTCCTATGTGTCAAAATGACTCAGTGCACTTGCCAGTAGCGAGTGCCAACCTCAACACGGACATATGACATTCTGCGGTTGGCTCCCACTGCTGGTAGTCTGGTGAAATGCCTTAGGACAGCGGAAGGGTTTAAATGCTCATTTCTGGTGATTTGGGATTTTAAAGGCAAATTTGCAGAAAATAAAGACACCTTCTCTAATTCACAGGCAAACTAACTGTATTTAGTTATTTTACCCCCTAAATTATATAGAATTATGCCACCAGAGGGTGCCATCTGATTGTGTATGATTTAGTGTTTTTAAATTGTCATTGCAGTGTGTTCTTTATTAATTATTTCTTTATGTATTTGTGTTGTTTTTTCATGCCTTTTAACCCTCCTGTTGTCCTCGGGTTTCAAACACACACCTTAGGTGTGTTTAGTGCCTTCTATCTGCCACAAAGAGCTAGTGATTTGGGTCATTTTGACCCGAAGGATACAAGGGTTAAATAACTAGTCACAGATCACCCTGTAGACCTAATGACACAAATACTGTAACTGTTTTTGATAAGAATATTTACTATTTTGAGCTGTTTTAGACCAATGAATCTTTGCTCTGGGATAATTGTGTTCGTAATTAATCCGTCTTGTGGCTCATCCTTCACTCATCTACAGTATGTGGATGGGGCAGAGTGTACAGTTTTGACATGACAATGTTACTTAAATAATCATATTTAAACACTTTTGGACTTTGGAAGTTTGGACTTTGGAAGTTGGAGTTTGGACTAAATCTATATCTTTCATTTTCTACTTTCTTTTGATTGACGTACTACAGTGGTTCCGCCTACTGTGTTTAGGAAAGCCTATCATTTGCAATACTGATGCCTGGTGTGATATCTGTGGGAAAACTGCATCATGTGGTGCACACATTTAAAAGAAAAAAAGGTTTTATGCCAAACAGTGGTTGGTCTACCACTGAGGATAAGCCAAACTGAATGGGGTACTGTACAAGAAAACAATTTTGTTTCGGAGTGATCATTGGGATCATTGCCTTGAGGGGGCACACTGCACTGCTAAGCTACCTCCCCGCTAATGTGTAAACTATGAATTAAGCATGATGAGATTAATGGTCAACCTGTATTTTTTTTATTTATTTCAGAGTTAGCACATTTAACAGTGGCTAACTGTTCATGGAGGCTAGCTGTAGCTAACAGGTTAGCTGTATTTAAACTTTCTATGCGCTGACTAGCACTCCTGTGGTCATAAAATGCTATTGATACTGTCCGGGTAAATGTGCAGCATCCTTGACAGTCATGCAGTCAACTTTTGTTTGGTAGTGACTGTACTGTTTCTGAGACTGAGGATCTGTCAGTCATTACACAATATAATCCTGAGATGTCAGGCCCCTATGGACAGTATTACTAGACAATATGTAGGTGCCGTCAAGTAGCTTTGGTGAAGCTAAACAATCTAGGGTAAACGTTGTCACCATACATGTTGCTGAGATACGAAACTCCTGAGAGGCTTAGCATTGTTGCTTTAAGATGACAGCACCTAGAATGTCAGATTAATAAATGTACTATTGTAATGGTTACTTTATGGAATAGGCCTAACTATCAAGGTACATGTAGTTTATAAGCTATGTGACCTTACAACTGTCTGGTCACTTACTTCATATGTGATTGGTTGGTTGTGTAGGCCCTCGTCACTTAAAAGAGAGAATCTTTTATTTATTTTTTATATGTAAACCTCAACTGTCCCAGAGGTGTCAATCAACCTCCTGTCTGTCTCTTTGTTGTCTATCAATTAAGCATAGGAGTGATTACCAGGCCTGTCTCATGCGTAATTAGTGATGCCACAATACCTTCTTCCTCTCTTCCAACTTCGTTTCTGTGTCTTTCTTTGTTGATCATTCTCTCTTTCTTTCTCTCTCTGTATTCTACCATTCCTACTCTCCATTTACCGCATTCTGCTCTCTTCCCATCCCCCTCTCTCTCTTTCTCTCCTTCTCTCTCCCCTCTCTCACTCACTCTCCCAACCCCTCCCCTATATTTCCTTCTCCTCCCTCCCTGTGCTCTCTTCGTCTTTCTCTTCCATTTGTTCCCCTTCTTGTCAGTCACCTTACATCTCTCTCCTCCCATCTCTCTCTCTCTTTATCTCTCTCTCTTCCCAATTTCTCCTCCTCCTGCTGTCACACACTTGTATCAATGTCTGTGCACCAAACAATCATGCAATACTTTTCTGTACTCATAAAGCTTAGTTGATTACAAAGAGTGACAGACCTAACAGGACATAAACAGGGAGAGTGACAGGGACTGCTTGACAGGCAGATGTCAGAGAGACAGACAGTGGAAAGAAGAGTGAAGATAAAGGAGGAACATCTTGTCTGGTAGAGCTATATTTTCCAGAAGCTAAAATGTTTGTTTTTTTGTTTCTAATTTAAATTCTATCATCTTCGGGTGGGTGTGAGGTCCTTCTCTGACTTTGTCTTGGCCTCTTTATCACCAACGCTGTCAAGGAGACTATATTGTTCGATGTTTGTTTGTTTGTTTTTGTAGAGCTACCAGCCACATACTTTCTTTGTTGGGAAAATAGCTGTGTGTGTGTGTGTGTGTGTGTGTGTGTGTGTTGCCACAGCCACTACTGGAACTGTTGGTCTGAGGGGGGCGGAGCTATCAGGGCCCGCCCCCCTCCCTCCCTCACATATAAGTATGAGCGATATACAGCCTGTTCTCACACACACACACGCACATACACACGCAGAAGAATGAGGTCCTTTAAGCACCTGAAGCATCATAACAGGAGGACTGTGGTAAGTTTCCTGTCTGGCCGGTAAATGCCATGCACTGCTGGCATGCTAAGTTCTAGTTAAGTACAGTGTTGGACATCCATTCAGGGTGGAAAGAAAAGGTTGTAAAATGTCGCTGGTGTTACCTGGATATTATTGTTATTTCGTCCTTTTGTTAAAGTTGCAGTCAGTCGCTAGAAGGTTCTGATTTCCTGGTGGTGGTGGTGGTGGTGTTAAGAATTGTTTTGTGGTGTGAACTCATTAACTCCTTGCCTTTCCTAACAGCACACACACGCGTCCTTCAGCACAGCCAACTCCTCACCGCCAGTCCTTTTCACTTCAACGTGCATTCTACCTTTCATTTTGTCTGGCTTTCATTTTGTCGTTTTCTTTCTCTGTCCTCTCGGTTGCTCTCTCTCTTTTCTCTCTCCCCTCCCTTCCCTCCCTCCCCTCTCTCTGTCTCCCCTCCCTTCCCTCTCTCCCTCCCTCTGTCTCTCTCACTCTCGCTCTCACTCGCCCTCTTTTGCTTGCTGCCTTGCTCTCCCTCCTCTTTCTCTCACTCACTTCTTTTACTCTGCCCGTCCTTCTCTCTCTCTCTCTCTCTCTCACTCTCTCTCTATCTTTCTCTCTCTCTCTCTCTCTCTCTCTCTCTCTCTCTCTTTCTGGTCTTTCTGGTCTCTCTTTCTCTCAGCCATCTTTCCTTCCTCCTCTCCCCTCCCCCCCATCCTTATCTCTTCTTCACTCTTCCCCTACCTTTTTAATTTTCTCTTCTCTCTCCTTCCCCTCCTCTAGTCTCTCTCCCCCTCCCTCTCTCTTTCCTTCTTTCTCTCTCAATCTGCCTGTCTCTCTACCCAGTGTCTGGTTGCCCTTTCTTAATGCTACCTCCTTTCTCTCTCCCCTTCTCAACTGCAGTTTCTCTGCCTCCTTTTATTTTATTTCTGCTCATGTGTTTCTGTTCTGTATAACACTTGTCTTTTCTCTATTGCTCTGTCTGTCTGTCAGACTTGTGTTTGTATAGTGCATCAGGCCATCTAATCCCACCACATGTGTACTGTATGCACACATACAAACACAAATACACTGTTTTCATAGTTTCATTATTATCCCAATAATTCGTCATTAACAGATAAAAGCCTTATCAATAGGGTTTAACAGTGGAGATACCCTGAGAATAGACTAACCTCTCTTTCTCTCTTTCTATCTATGTCTCTCTGCTTGTCTCACTTTCAGTCTCACTTACTGGCTATTTTTGTCTCAGGCTGTCTCTGTCTTTCTGTCTTTCCTTCTCTAGTCCTTTCTCTTGACAACTAGCTCAGAGAAACTGTGATTGGTGGATGCAACACGGTTGTCCTATTGGATTAGAATAGATGATGGATGCCTTCCTATTGGAGGACAGGTCAAAGCATGCCTATTGGCCATTACAAATTAGTTTCATAGCATCATCCCTCATTTCATGACTTTTCTGCCACTAGGCTGTACTGTTAGTTTGGGTCGTTATACCATTTTGTCAGCCAGTATGGAATTGATTGACACGGCTTCTGTTCTCACGAGTTTTAGATTAATGATAGGTCAAAGCAGATCAATAGACGGAAAGATAAGCTTCCATTTGTTTTCTTGTTTTGTTTCAGTTACGACATACATGACAAAGCGATACCTAGACACCAACAATTTCAGAAACGGGGAAGAAACACAATTTGCAGTGTTTGCCATAATGTATATATTTTATATAAAAAAATCTTATTGGCAAATTATGTCCCTATAGAGTTGCTGTACGCTTACTGTGTGATTTCCGTTGTTGTTGTTGTTGTTTATGCCACAATATGTATTTGATGTAACCCTGCTGTCTCCCTCCTGTTTCAAACGCTTTATCTTGTAATGCCAGAAGATGGCGCCATCTGATTGTGTCGTTCTCTTTAGTGTCAGTGCTGTGTGTATTTCTTTCTTTATGTATTTGTGTCATTTTTGTGTGTGTGCCTTTAACCCTCCTGTTGTCCTCGGGTTTCAAACACACTACCTTGTTGTGCCAGCACTGAACATCATATGTCTGTATGTGCGTTGGGTCAGTTTGACCCAGAGGACAACAGGAAGGTTAAACAAATGAAATAGTAAAAATAACTACCTCCCCATAGCGTTGCTGCTTTCTATTTACTGTTTGTGTTTTTCTGTTGTGGTGTTCTTGCCAGGAGGAGGCGAGCCGGCGCCTGGGTAGATGTGAGCCCAAGGTAATGGCCAGGCTGGTGGACGCAGGCACCCAGACGGACCCCGTAGTCGTGCTGTCCCTGGCCCAGGCCGCCGTGCTAGGTCTCATCTCCCAGAATGAGGTGTTCGGCGCCACCATCGCCCCCAACGGCTTCTACACCGGCGACACCAAAGAGTCCCCGGTGGCGCCGGTAGACGGCGTGGACTACGAGTACGCGGACCAGCTGATCGGCGCCAACGGCGACTACCTGGGGGACGGCCTGGGCGAGGACGGCCCCCCCATGCAGCCCAGCTGCAGCCAGCGGCGGTGGCCTCAGCAGCAGCAGCAGCACCCCTCCGACGGCAAGATGGCCGCCCCCGCGGCGCGCCACGGCGACGGGCAGGTGAAGGGCGAGGGGGCGTCTCCCGGGGTGAACTCCTCCTGCGTCCACGTGCTGAACGGCCTGGCCCCCCGCGGGGGGCTGGTGCAGGTGGACCCCGGCGTGCTCCGCGGGGCCGCCGCCAAGAACTGCAGCGAGTGCGAGCAGCAGCAGCAGCGCGCCGGTGACTCCTCCTCCTCCTCGCACGGCCACGCCCCCCCTCCCCCGCCGCCGCCCCCCCACGCTCCCAGGGGCAGCCTGGCCCACAGGGGGGCGCAGGGCCAGCGTGGCTTGGGATGCCGGGGAGGAGGAGGGGGGGGAGGAGGGGGAGGTGGAGGGCGGGAGGACGAGGACGAGGCGGAGCACCCGGCCGGCGGCGGCCTGCTGAAGCCCAGCCAGCAGGAGGAGGCCATCAGCAGCTACTTCCAGACCAGCGAGGTGGGCGGCTACGACTCCGGGGAGATGGGCATGGCCGGGGACTACGAGGACAGCAGCCAGGGCCTGATGTGGGCGGACGGGGCGGGGGGGCAGCACCAGCCTCACCACCACCCGCACAGCCACCACCACCACCACCCGCACCCCCACAACCACCACCACCCCCCCCCCCCAGCCGCCGCCGCAGCAGCCGGCGGCGGCGGCGGCGGCTCCGGCCCGTCGCCACGGCGGCCGGCGGGTGGACCGCCTGGACATCAACATCCAGATCGACGAGTCGTACTGCGTGGACGTGGGCGACGGCCTGCGGCGCTGGAAGTGCCGCATGTGCGACAAGTCGTACACCTCCAAGTACAACCTGGTGACGCACATCCTGGGCCACAGCGGCGTCAAGCCGCACGCCTGCGCGCACTGCGGCAAGCTGTTCAAGCAGCCCAGCCACCTGCAGACGCACCTGCTGACCCACCAGGGCACGCGGCCGCACAAGTGCGCCGTGTGCAAGAAGGGCTTCACGCAGACCAGCCACCTGAAGCGCCACATGCTGCAGCACACCGACGTCAAGCCGTACAGCTGCCGCTTCTGCCGCCGCGGCTTCGCCTACCCCAGCGAGCTGCGGGCGCACGAGGCCAAGCACGAGCGCGGCCGCTGCCACGTGTGCGCCCAGTGCGCCATGGAGTTCCCCACCTACGCCCACCTGAAGCGCCACCAGGCCAGCCACCAGGGGCCGCACACCTTCCAGTGCAGCGAGTGCAGCCGCTCCTTCGCCTACCGCAGCCAGCTGCAGAACCACCTGCTGAAGCACCAGAGCCCGCGGCCGTACACCTGCTCCCAGTGCGGCCTGGAGTTCGTGCAGCTCCACCACCTCCGGCAGCACTCGCTCACCCATAAGGTACTGGCCCCCGCTCCCGTGCGGACTCCCCTTTTTAAAGGGGGAGTACTACTAGGCCGCAGACGCACACTGTAAATATTGTATTTCTGTTAGACCCGCTTGGTTGTTTTTGTTGTTGTTGTTGTTTCCCCCCCCTCTGGGTCATGTGGTAAAGCCATGTGTGTTTATAGCGGCGAGCAAGACGCAAAAAACAAAACACAACAAACAAAACCGAAGGAGGTGCTATTGGAGGAACCAAAAAAGGGAGGCCGCCACACACACACACACACACACACACACACACACACCTCTGTCCCCTCGCCTGTCTGCTGAGATCTCAGTGAAGTAGATGGGTAAGTGTGCGCGGGTGTGTGCACGTGTGCGTGCGCGGGTGTGTGCACGTGTGCGTGCTGAGGAACCTGCGGATCACGGAGATTGGATCGGTCGCATCTGAAGGCTGTAGGTTTCAGCAAGAGTGTTTCTAGAAGATGGACTGCACTCAAGCACATACTGTATAAAAAGAATGTTCTAGTTTGTTTACAAAATAACACAGAGAGAGCATTAAATGGCATGGCATGGTTTACCCGGCATGGCCATAAACTTACCATGACGAGCCAGAGTTATGGGCCTTACGCAGTGAATTACAAATCTTTGAGGTGTAACCTTGCCTTGTCACAGTACTTCTACAAAGTGTTTAGAAGACATAAATGTGCCCTTGTTTATGTAGCATAACATTGAGCCTTTACATCATCTCCGGTAGGACATCTCTAAGGAGTTCTTCTAGATGACAGAGGTGTCAATCTCAGAACATTAAAATAAGTGGAGTACTGTAGAACTAAAATTACTGCACACTAAAATAAGTCTTGATGCACCAGTCTGTGCTGTGCATATTTGATCTTCTCTGCAAAGAAATATTTAAGAAATATAATGTCACAAAATTAGTATTCTGCCAACATACATAGTTACATTATGGGTTTGAATCATCTGATTCTTGTCAGATTTGTATGAGAGGAGAAGACAATTATGGTGTTCATATCTGCTTGTTTGAAATATTTTAGAATATGAATATATTTGACACTGTTTTAATGCTTTGCATCCATTGTCCAAAACCAAGGCGTCAGTCGGCATTGATGCTTTTCCTTGCCTCTTAATCTATGGCTTACATCGACTCGATTGGTAAAATGATCATGGCACTACTGTGCAGGACACATAAATCCAACATGGCACAGCACATTGAGCGCACAAAGTGAATACTGTATTTCATAGGGATACCACAGTAGGTTCATACACTCACTGGAATGTGATTATTATATCTTATTATTTTTAATATTCAAAATAAGAATTCTCAATCAAATCAACGGGGTAAAGGTCTAGACTAAGCAGTGTAGTGGTGTTGAATGTTTATTTAATGGCTAATACACATGCCATGGCATTCATGCCAGTTAGCCTGCCATCCCTTCACTGCTCCCCCTGGTGGAAGTATGATTTATTTATTTTTTTATAACAAACATTGTGTGGACCCAGTGTCCTAGACAGTGTATAATACTAATGAATAATTCAATAATAGTGTTGTCTTCCCAATAACCTAGATTGCTCCATCTACTCAACTATTGTTGATATTAGTTATTTTTAGTTACTAGCTGACATGAACTACAAAGAGGACAAACACTAGGCCTACAATTGTGTTTAGCTGACATCCTGGTTGTGGTTCTTGGTTCAAGGTGATGTACTTAGCCTTGTGGTTATACTCTTGTCTGCAGCATGTGGGTAACAGTATTTATGGTATCACCAGAACCCATTAGAGGGACTCCTGATGTAGTAATCATTGTATACCTGGGAAGGCTCTTCTGAAGTGATTATGATAAAAGGAAATCTGCATTTTTATTATATTGGTAACAGGACTGAAGCCTCAGCACCCTGTAATTCTAGATCAGGCCTTGATGTCATAGACAATGTCCCTCAAAGGTTATGTGTTATCATGGTGATTTTAAGAGAATATTCTAGCATTTAGATGGTCAGTGTGTAACTGATAACACACGGGGTAATGGTAACTAACATTACCATTACCCATTGCAGGGAGGGAAATCCATCCATTATTAAATAGCAAGCATCCAACACTAAATCGTCTGCTACAAATATGTGCAAAGTGACTTTCCTTGCCATAAAAAAAATAATAATAATAATATACAAGTTGATGTCATATAGCTTTATATGACATCAACTGTCAGCCTGTATTTAACCTGGAGAGAGGGATGCCCCTTCAGTTTGACTTAAATGTTTTGAAATTGGTTCGGTGGTAAAATATGTATGAAACAACCTACAGTACAATTGTCTGACCATTGTTCATTGTTGTTGGGCTCCACAGGGGATGAAAGGCCACAAGTGTGACGTGTGTTCTCGTGAGTTCACCCTGTCTGCCAATCTGAAGAGGCACATGCTCATCCACAACAGCATCCGGCCCTTCCAGTGTCACGTGTGCTTCAAGAGCTTCATCCAGAAACAGACCCTCAAGACGCACATGATAGTTCACCTGCCCGTCAAGCCCTTCAAGTGCAAGGTGACTGTTAGCTGTCGGGGTAGGGCAGGGTCAATTTTCAGTTTATTCCGTTGTGTTCAGTAATATTCAAAACATTACTTGTAAACACGCATGGTTTCACTCTCCTCAGGTGTGTGGCAAGTCTTTCAACAGAATGTATAACCTTTTGGGGCACATGCACCTTCATGCTGGTAGCAAGCCCTTTAAGTGTCCTTACTGCACCAGTAAGTTCAACCTGAAGGGAAACCTCAGCAGGCACATGAAGGTCAAACACGGAATGGACGTCTCACCAGACGGGCAAGGTGACAGCTGTGATTACTTTGTTCTTCATCTTGTTTATTTATTAGGGGAATGTTGAGGGAGGCATTTTCTTTGGACGAAACACTGCTATGTAGTCACACCTTTTTTACCTTTTACCCTATGTGGTTTGTGTTTTAAACAAGACTCGTTTTTACAAGGTACAATAAGTGACAAACTTACAGAAATGACAAACCCAGATTTTCCCAGGCAGACTGGAACACTAAGCGATCTAATGATAATTAACATTTAGGTTCTCTCTTTGCTTTGTTTTATATATGTTACACAAAAAGTGATTTTCTAAAGGTGGACATTGCTAATAAATAAAGTAGCAGCTGGACTGTCTTCACCATGGTTGTTTGACGTTATTTAGATGTGGATAATTTATTAGTAAAAGTAGTAGTAGTAAGATGTTAAGACAATCTCTTGATTTAAGGAAATTTTGCACAGCTTGCCAAAAAAGCTTTTTGATCTTTGCTTCAAAGCCTCCTATTGTCATTTCAGAAGTGCTTCCGGAAATGGAGGGCCAGGGGGATTATGAAGGGCAAAACTTCAACTTTTCATCCCCGGATAATATGGACAATGGCGGCACTCAGAACCTCACTAAACTCACTACAGCAAATATGGACGACATGGAGGAGTACTACAACTTTGGGAAGGATACCAGCAGCTACACTACACCGTGATGGGCATCATGGTCAACGATGTGGTTCTTTTTGAGGACGAAAAATAATGCTGTCCATGGTTGTGGAAGACCCTTATCTGTTTTGGTCTCCTCTGAGAACTGCTGAACTCTTATTAGAGGCCAGGGAGAACACGCACTTAAAGGATACGTTTCAGCTCAGGCACCCACGAGACCACAAGACTGTCAACGAGATCTGAAACTCCTTTTGGGAATTACTATGCTACCAATGGAAAAACCTTCTGGCGGACAGTCAAATCTCTATGTTGTGTGTATGTGTCGTTATTTAAAAAAAAAATGGAACAAAAAAGTAGCAGTCCCAGAGCTGTCACAGTTGCAGTCGATGTGCTAGAGGTTTGTTTACCATTTCATCATTCACAAAAAATGTATGCCCTTTATATTTTTTACTTAAAGTGCCAGACACATGTTTGCAAGCAAGATTCCATTGAGCTATTTACTCACGTATATCAAACATTTGATACATAGTCACAACATATTTATAGGTTTGAATGTTCTTAGCAATTCCTATTGGAGGTTAATGTCCCATCCGGTCATTGTGTATGTGGATCGCACTAGATTTCATGAACCATAATTGCCAGGGCAGTTGGTACCAAAGTTGCTACTGCACCGTATATCGGCAGATTAATTCGACCATGCCATAATATGTAAATTCCTCTCATTGTACAAACAATTCTGCAACATTCAGTGTTTACCTACATTTTGTCATGCTTTATATTAATCGATTCCCTCTAGTGAAAATATTGATTTAGTTTTTAATATTTACAGTGAACAGTACAATGCACTTTTCATTGAGACATGTCAATTTTCTGTGATGGCTTTCTTCAATGATTAACTGAAATAACTAATTTGCCTCAATGAGAAAAGGTGGGAGGAAGGAAGATTCTAGAACTTTCCGGGCACCTGTAAATGCAATATTATTTACTAAAAGATATACCTAATCTGCAGTTAACTTGATGCAGATATTTATGTTTGCAATTGCAAATTGGAAAAGAGCAGTTTGTATGAGATTCAACAGTATTTTTATTTCCTTCATTGTTTGTATGCTCAGCAGTACATTCAGTGCCGTTCAAGTCAGTTATTTCAGGTGAAATTTTCTCCCTAAATGTTAGGGTTGAACAAGCTCATCACATTGTAAAATCGACTGAGAAAGGGTTCTATCATTGTCGAATGATTTTCAGATAGTTTGTTTTGAACTGACAACAGATCCTTGGTAATATTTCTGTTTTTTGGAAGGCGGTTAACACCCCTGTCCTGCTATGCAGGTCAGATTTGATATGCACACTAAACCAGAGGATTGATCTACTAGTTCTTTTTTGGAATGAAGAATAATAAACTGAGACCTCATGGAAATTGACCATGATTTATTTAATAAAGGTTCTCTAGTTTAAAAGTTGGAGACTGTGTTTTAATCTGTCACCAGAACAATTACAATATAGGTTTATTTTCTTCTACCAAATTATTTTGCAATCTAAATGTAACATAATCACTGTAACATTTTATGAACAATGCCTGAACCATAACCATATAATATCCACATAACATATCCAACCTGCCAGATTTGAAGTAGTATTTAAGTAGTATAGTGAAGAAAATGGTTTCTCGTTTAAGAGGAAATAGATTTTAAATTCTATTAAAGTAAAAGCTTTAAAAACAACCTTCTGAAGGTTGATATTTATTTTTATAATATACATTGGAGGGGTTGTAAGAGAGTTAGAGGGCTTGTACTGTATTAATCATGTAATAAGTGTAACTTCATAACATGCAAAAAAAAAAAATCTGTTTCGGATTCCACAGAGGTGAAGTCTGCTGGATCTTTGTTTTTGATTTGTATCCCTCAAACTTCCAAGTTTTATATTTTAGGGACTAAGCTGTTAGAGAAACTTCAAATGAATGAGTTTGTTGATGTTAGTGTTTCACTCAAGGACTTTGAAAAGACATGGCTGTTGCAGGACAAATCATGTTTTGTGAGTGAACCTGTGATCTTCTGCTAATAGGTTCAGAAATCACTTGGCCCCAGTGCAGTGACATCACCACAAGCCAATGTGCATACAGGGTTTTGTCCTAAACTCCCTGTCATGGATGCTTTATAATAACTGCACAGACAGGGCCAATTAAAAGGGAAAGGCCGAGTGATATAAAAAAAAAATGATTCAAGTAAACTGAAGGGCATGATTACTCAGGTGGTTTGAGATAATGCTGGGAACGAGTGTGAAACGTACCGTATGTGATGGTAGGCAGAAAGAAGATGAGCTGTATATATTCTTATTAAGAGCTAATCTTCTGGGTCAAAATCTAATTGCACAACGATATAGGCCCAATTCATTGTAATATGCACATACTGACAGCGGCGTGGTTAAGTCAAATTGCTTTCTATTTTATGGCTCCAGCTCTCGTTGGGTTTTTATTTGATTTTTTATTTTTTTTAGCACTTGGGATTCTGTGGAAACATAGAACAGAATAAATAAAACAACTGTTAATCCACTGTGTTTCTGCTATTTGGTAGTTTAATTGTTAAGACAAATTAAAATCAAATAGTTTCATATTGTTTTGTAATGCCCAGTTGTAGTATTAATCAAAGCAAATCAATTGGGAGTCAATTTAGTGTAGGCAACTTCAGTGCTATTGGAAACAACTCACGTTTTCCTTGTGGAATGATGCCGACATATTTGGCACTAAAATGTCTAATTGTCTACAATTGGATGCAAGGTCCAGGATGTGGCATTAACTGTGGTTTAATATGGAATGTAGTATAATAATTTAGCTGCAAGGCCAGTGACCATGACCATAGCGACATCTGCTGGTAATATTGATACAACAACTGAACAGCATGAATAGTTAAATGTATACCACCTAGTGGCAAATTTGAATTAGCACTTTAGTATTGCTAAGGGGAAGTTAAACACACTGAACACACAAAACATCATACTTGCATCACTACATATTCAGTATTTTCTTATATTCATGATCATGCTGATTGAACACATTTCTACAATAAAAGAATGATTATATTTGTAACTACAGTAACTGAACAAAGTGGATTGTCTTCTTCATTCTACAAGTTCATTCTGTTTTAAAATTGTATCTACTTCAGAACATTCTTAGGCCACTACAAACTAATAATGTAAATATGAATTCATTCAAAATAAATAAAAAGGACAAAAGTAAAAGAAAATAATAAATACAATTGGCGATTGGAAAGGCACGAACAGCATGATCTAAAATGAACATAAGACTAAAATGGCACAAGGATAAAAATCAGCTATAAAACTATGGACAAAAACAAATGGTTAGCTCTTCATTTTCTTGTGTTTCACTTGCCCAGGGCTTTTTCCAAGTTAGTCTTGATAGCATCCAGGAAGTCAGATGTGTTGACATAATGCTCATTTAGCTTGCAGCTGCCAAGACACACAAACATTATTAGTGCTTTTATCAGTCGAGGTAAATGCTTAAATTCTTAATGAGTTCTCATGTTAAAAAATGTGTCCGAAAATAAGCGTATTCATACGGTAATACTAAATGTGACTACGCATGAAAAACCTACTTGGCCAAGCCATGGATGCAGCCCGCAAGGTCCTTGGTCATCACACCATGCTCTACCGTCTCTATACAGACCCTCTCTAAAGTCTTGGAAAATCTGGAAAGAAAGACAGAATAATCGGTATAAATGTATGTCACAGGACCAAAGCAGTGAGTCACTATGACTGCAAATTGCTTCTACATTAAACTTCTAAATAAAATTACTTGATTAAATCTGGGTTTCCATCTAGTTTGCCTCTGTGTTCCAGGCCTCTGGTCCAGGCAAAGATGCTAGCAATAGGATTTGTACTGGTTGGTCTTCCCTGTAAAGCAGGAAGCATTAAAACACACATAATAAAAATTATATTAGAATCACATCAATCAGTTAAATAATAAAGTACAGTACTATCTGACATCAATGGCCATTGCTAACTGGACAGGTAGCGAAGATATACAGCATTTAATGCTTAACTTGCTTCATTGTCTTTATTACACATTAACACTGACATTGTTAATAAAAACAATAAACAAAGGCTTTTGAGCGATGAGTGTCAGTTGACAGCCCAGTGGCAACCTCTAGCAACTCCATGACAACCAAGTCATTCTGGTCACAAACACACAGCCTTACCCTCTGGTGTTCACGATAGTGCCTGGTCACAGTTCCATGGGCAGCCTCAGCCTCAACAGTCTTCCCATCGGGACACACCAACACAGATGTCATGAGGCCTAGGGAGCCAAACCCTGAAGACACATGCACACACACACACACACACACACGTTAGTATGCTGCAACAGGACAAAAATGGCACATCGATTCAAAAAGGTATCTAATCTCATAAATGTATCTCAGCGAGGAAGCACACATTTTAACTCAATAAACTGGCGTTAAGACGTGGGCGTGTACTATTGCATAATCATATCTAACCTCATAGTGGACTTTGATTCGCTGTAAAGTCATTACATCTTCTCAAGTTTAAAGGAAGATGTGCAGGGACAATCTATGGAATGTAACACTTTGAACTGAACCAACTGCACCATTGTTAGTTGTGTAACAAACAAAATGACAGATACTAAAAAGCTAAATAAAAATAATGTATTATTACAGAGAATCATTTCATTTATGAATTTAAATGGTATTGGGGACGGAAGAATAAAAGCATGAAAGTAATTACATACCAGATTTACATTAATATTCACTAATGGACAAATTCCACTTACCCTGAGCCAGAATGTCTGACTGAACATCGCCATCGTAATTCTTTGTTGCCCAAACAAAAGCTCCAGAAGACTTCAACACCTGAGCAACCATGTCATCGATGAGACGGTGCTCATACCAGATCTTCAGCTTGTCAAACTCCGGCTTGTAGTGCCTGATGAAAATAGAGAATATCATGTGTTTATGCCACCTTAGTAATGATGAAGATGGTGTTAATGCCAGGGTAACTTGGTCCTTCAAACAAATGCCCCACCATTAGGTCTACATGAAAGAAAATGGTTTACGATGCAATATGAAGACATTTAAACGTTACTTCTCAAAGATGTCCTGGAAGATATCTTTGAACCGCCCATCATAGGCCTTGAGGATGGTGTTTTTGGTGCTCATGTACAAAGGCCACTTCTTCTGGATAGCGTACTGAAAGCAGCTATGGGCAAACCCAGTGATGGACTGTATAATAAAAAGCAGCATTTTTTAAATGATAAAATCTATAACATAGGTGAAACTTAAAGACTTACAACATAAATAAAATAATATTTTTGTTGTATTATTATAACATAATATTCAATAGTAATACAGAACATGAACCAAATTGGCATCATTACCTCATCTGTATTGTACATTCCCATCCCACAGCCTCCAGAGAGAAATTCATACACCTCCCACTCCTTGCTTTTGCCTCCATCAGCAGGAGTGAACACCATTTTAAATGTACCAGGCTGATTTACAACAAAGTCTGTGGCCCTGTACTGTGACAGACAAGACAATATAATCAAGATGGCATTCTGGGTATCTTTCTATTGAACCTGACCTGAACCCTGCTCAGCTATACCTGATCACCAAAGGCGTGTCTGCCAATGGTTATGGGCTGGGTCCAACCAGGAACGAGACGGGGAATGTTCTTGCAGATGATTGGCTCACGGAAGACAGTGCCACCCAGAATGTTACGGATGGTTCCATTTGGGCTTTTCCACATCTTCTTCAGCTTGAACTCTGAGCGAATCGTAAGTACAACAAATGAAGATTACTGGAGAGTATTAGTGCAGAAATACATATAAATAATTACAATTTGCAATTGTATTATAACCCCTGCAGAACCCTGGATTTCTGAGGTAGGTAGAGCATTTGAGCATGATGGCTTTCAACTAAATAATAATATAGGAGTGTCCCTTTGAAGATAAACATAATTACTTATAGTTAGATGTTTAATAGATGCTGTATATATAAGGTGATTTGGTCAATATATACTGTACTGTAACCATAAAAGGTATTTATATATATATGAATGTATTTGGTCGTTATAACGCAATGGAGGACTGCATTAAAACAAGTAAAAGTCAAATTGAGACTGTATACCCTCAACTCTGGCCTCATCAGGTGTGATGGTGGCACATTTGACGGCCACGTTGTATTTCTTGGTAGCTAGAGCAGAGTCGATGGTGACCTGGTCATTGGTCAGGTCCCGGTAGGGGAGACCCAAGTCATAGTACTTCAGCTCCACATCAACATTGGACAGGATGAGCTGTGGAATAACAATACGTTTGCATAACTGGTAGTTAATTTCCCTTAGGATCAGCAGTGCCTTTCTATTATTTTACTTGTTTCTTCAAGAGAGATGTCTCAAAATTAATATTTGTCCTTCTTATGTTTTAACATAAGACATATTTGAAAGACACCAGAGGGTTATAGAAAGCAATTATCACCTGGGTAACTTCACAGTCGGTTTTTCTATTATTAAACCATAACTTTTTATTTAAATGGTCCATTTGATAATTACCTTCTCTTTGATGAACTCCCATATGATACGGGTCATCTCATCACCATCCATCTCCACCACAGGCTGATCCACCTTGATGCGCTTGGTAGCATCTGCCAATGTTAGACACATCATCATTTTCCATTCCAACAGAAATACTGTTACTACCAACAGAGATTGTTGAAAATATGACATTAGGAACTCAACTGTAAACACAATGATCTATGGGTTTCAGTTGAAATAGGGATTAAAGTTTAACTCTGTTACATTATAGTAATGCTCAGAACCCCAAATAAGCGCTACATCTTACTTATTTTTAAGCACAGCAGTGTTTGAGGGTGTGGTTGTTTTAGCCTGTAGGGGAGGGGCAGTGGATGGTATAAACCTGTATGGGCTGGAGTGGAGAGGAGTGCAAGCCACTCAGCACTCATGGGTGTTATTTGTGGGACTTTTGGTTTCGTTTTTGTAATTGATTTCAACAATTCCAGACACAACTGAGGAGTGTATTGTGTTGTCATGGTATTCACTAGGCAATTTAAATGTTTTTTTTGTGTTTTTTTTTTTTTTTTTTTTTTACAAATTTTGAAGCCATACATCACAGGCATAGATACATAATTTATCACAGTGTCTGGCCAATGTAGGTGTTTGTTTGCCTCTGGATAAGGTTATCAATTATCAAAAATAAAATATTTGCAATGTCTGAAATGTATAAGTATAGTATACCTTCACAAAACCAGAAATGCAGCAATAGCCTGTTCTGATGTTGGGAATACAGTTACACACTTGGAGGCTGTCCAAGGCAGGGGGATTTACAGTACATGCTATAGCTTGATTATTGGCAGAACCTACAGTATTGCCCTCAACTTTATATATCACTTTATATTTTATGACCTCAACTTTGACTCTAACATTTGAACACCATTTGTGTCTTTGTAATAGATCTGATCAGATCAAATATAGGCAACTGTATGTAAACCATTCTGATGATAGGCTTAATCATGTGATACACACACCGCATCATCTGATCCTTATGTGCGCGAATTGGCGGAATTGGCCTAGAACCGGTTAAGTCGTTCTTTGCATACGTTGTATGCATTATGATCACTGACGTTACGCGGAAATTTGGCCGAATACATCCACATACTGTATGAACATCCCTTTAGTTAAGACCTACGTAACCAGATAAACAAGTTAGACACGCAAACGTCGTCGATCTGACGTATTAGACGTATTATAAAATACATAACCTACTCGGTTAAAATATTAATATTTCTGTGGAAGACTTACAGTTTCTCTGTTGCAGGCTATGATGGCAGACGGCGACCGGGGCGATAACAGCGGGGCTTTCCGACAGCGCAGCAGAGGCAACTGCTCTGGAGACAGAATTAAGAGCCCTCAGATAAGCAGCCATGCTGTATTACTGTGGCTGCTGAGTATCTACGACGGCGCTACTGTGGAGTGTTTCCTTGTGAATGAATGGCTGATTCACCGGTAAATGAATGACGCTGAAGATAAGAATTCTTATACGAGTCCCACGTCAGCTTGAATAAACGGAAGCGAATCGCGGCCAATGAGAATGAACAGCGCACTGTTTAGTGTAGACGGCAGTCAGCGTTCAACTTCAATGTGACCCGTTCTAAACTTATTTTATTCGCTATATTTACTTTATGTGGGTGGTATCGGTATCGTTATCGCGCTGCGCTAGCAGTTGATCAAAGAGGTGACTTTTATAGTAGGACAGGCCTATGTTTAACCACACAATAGCCTTGAGAGTACAGTATGATTCAATTGTTGTTGCGGCAGAATAAACGATTGCTGAGTGATGCTTCAGGTGTGGCTTTTTAGTATAATCTGTTTCGTTATTTTTGTAATCTACATGATGGTGTTGTATTGCTGTATCTGGGCTTAGAACTTAAAATGTCCTCGAGGATAATGAAGATATAAATTGTAGCAAATAACTTAATGAGACCTTATATATAGTTATATGCATGAGACATTGAGGTTGTCTACATTTATCTTATGTATATTTATTTATTTAAAAAATGCAATTAGACAACAGTATTGTATGGCAACCTCCCTTTAATTCCATGTGCTTATTAAATGTCTATTTATAGCCAAACATGTATCAAGCAAGTGACCATAAGTCATTTACTTTCCACGTTTTACATAGAAAAACAAACAAACATAAAAAAGAAACATTCAAATGTAAGGATCTGTGACGATGATAAAAAAACAACAACCAGAGAATAGGCAACTAAGAAACCAAAAGAAGTGCTGGAAGGGGGCTTCTTTTCTTATTTTTTTTAAAGACCTAGGTCTACATTTCTCACTTAAATTAAAACAAAATTAACACACAATAGTAACTACAGAGTTATTTAAAGCTATGAAACGTAAACAACAGTTTTGATGCACTAGAAGTTAAAGGGAATTGCCTGTAACCATTAAAGTCTTGCAGGGCCAGATGTGAAAACGCGACTTTGTGGTGACTGGCGAGATTACTTCTGGTCCTGTGAGACTACCAAAGTCATAATTGAAGGCAGTAGAATTGAGCACAGCAACATTAAATCAAAAAAGTCCTATGTCAAATCAGTTCATAAACAGCCGGGTCTACAGATTTTAACCATTTTCTCAAGAACTTTCCAGAAAAATATAGTCCACGTTCTAATCATGACACAACAGTTCCTAATTTAAAACAAAATAAATCACACATAAACGTCGTGCGCTATACCCCAGGGCCCTTACTAATGTGTTGTAAACGACAATTCCCTGGAGATAGAATGTATCAAGTGGCTGCTGCCACAGTGCCTTTCTTGTCACTGAAGAAGCTCCTGAGCATCAGCACTTGACCCACACTGACGACAAACAGCAGGAGGGTCTCTCCGATGGACCAGAAGGTCACGCGCTCATGGATGTCCTCGGCCCGGGTGCGGTCGTGCGCCTCCCTCAGTCTGTACCACGTCTGGGCGTCAGACACCTTCTTCAGGATCTCATGGATGGAGAGGCATGAGGATTCCATCTACACACCACAGGTTTGTTACATTGCGTTTATCCAGTGACTTTACAAAGTAGTACATTTATCTTTTGTTATAGGTCATACAGCAGTTATCGTAAGCAAACCACTTTCTGTTGCAATAATGACGGCAAAGCTATACATTTTAAAACATACCACCTATTACTATTCAATCCTCAAGGCATTGCAAACAGCCTACACACCAGTAAAGTGTAACTTTTTTTAATAGAGATGATCATTAATTAAACAGAGAAGGATTTGTTGAACCCTTGTGATGCCCTTACAATACCGTCTTCTTGAACCACCAGATGGCGCCATCTGATTGTGTATGATTGTATGGTTCTTTTTATTGTCATTGCTGTGTGTATTTATTTCTTTACTAGTTATTTTATTTATGTGTTTTTTCCATGCCTTTTAACCCCCCTGTTGTCCTCAGGTTTTAAAGGCACACCTTGCTGTGCCAGCAGTGCACATCATATGTGTGTGTAAGCTGTAGAATTAGGTTTAGGGCCTTCTATCTGCCAGAAAGAGCTAGTGATTTGTGTCATTTTGACCCGGAGGACATCATGAAGGTTAAATAAAAAAGGCATAGTGACAGAATATAACAATTGTCAGAACCTACGTCCTTTAGAGTCACCCAGACATTTGACTTAAGTCAGCATGCTTACAGCAAGGATTGTACTCTTTTCGACTCTAAGGAGAATTTCATAGCAATCACTGTTTAACCCTCGTAATGTACTCTGGGTCAAACTGACCCAAATCACTAGCTCTTTGTGGCAGATAGTAGGCGCTAAACCTAATTCTATAGCCTACACACACATATGATGTGCACTGCTGACACAACAAGGTGTGTGTCTGAAACACAAGGACAACAAGAAGAGTAAAAGGCACAAAAAATTGACATAAATACATAAAGAAATAATTAATAAATAAATAAGTACACTTATGAATACCAATTGAAAAACACATAAATCATACACAATCAGATGGCGCCGCCGTGTGGCCAAAAGCGAGATTTCTGAGTATATTACGAGGGTTAAGATATAAATTATCTTCTTGAGCTATACACTGAAAGCTCGTTCACTGTTAATACATCTAATTCTGATTTGGAACATCAATACTGCCCTCTATCGGTAAGTAACTGCAAACTTAGACCAAACTCAAACTGTGGCAGACTTACAGTAAACAATAATGTTAGCTACTACTAACTACTACAAGCTACTGGGTCTGATTTCCTTTTTTTTGCAGCTCTGCTACTGTAAGTCTACTTTCTTGACCCATATAGTGTTGTGACTGTCTTTTCTATTGGCCAACTAGACAGAAAAATTATAATAAGGGAAAACGAGCCTGTGATAATTTAAGTGAGGGCATTTTTGTGGTCTGCAGTTTTTGCATTATTTAGTGCGCCTATCTAAATATGATTTCCTTTGCAGTGTGCACTACATTTTCATCAGCAATGAAATGGAATGTCACATCAAGCACATTCACTTTCCCATACAGCAGTCACACATAAGGACAGCTATGAGAATAACCATACCAGGCACTCCAATAGAGTAATTAGAGGTTTAAACCTTACTCCAGGGTAAACTCAACATGAGTTACATACTGTAGGGTGTAACTGAACTTACTTGAGTCAATGCTGAGGCTCTGTTCATGTCTGGGAGGAGTGGGCGCTCCTCTCCACTACGGAAGTCCAGGTATACCGTTTTGTGTGAAAAGGTGGAGAATTCGTTGCTAAAGCAGACTTTATAAGCTCCCGTTAATAAAGTTGTGTGGGAAAAACTGTCGTACTGCTTCTTCCTTTCATGATACAATACGTTGTTTTCTGGATCCGTGACAAAACAGTCAACATCATAGTTTCCTCCAGCGATGACCTATGTAAACATATAAATTGGTGTATGAAATAAGTCTAAATACCTACAATATATATTGACACTGTGATGCAGACATAATCGACACATGCATTTCAACAACGTTTAAAAGGACAATTAACCAATTCAGAATTCTAAATGTATAAGCTACGTTTCTACAGTAACAATAACCTACAACAGTCTATATGGCTATTTAAACCTAATGTAGGTTCACAAAGTGACAGAGTGATCAAACAGTGATTATGTTTATATGTATAAAATCAACAGCGAAAAATAACTTACTTGGAAGTCTATGTCAAACTGTACCCCCTTTTCTATTTCCTCAAAAAAACATTGTTTATCATTGTCCGGTAATTCAAATGTCAGCTCCGTGCCACGTACAAAAAGTACGTGTACTATCAAACAACACAGACCCCCATACAGCATGATGCAAAACTGTAATGCAAAATATCGCCTAGTAGAAAAACCTATAGAAACACTCCAACGTGTTTCAATAATGATGACAACTTCAAAGAAAAAAAAGAAAAAAACCCTGCTACATCTGACGTGGCATGCACAAAAGTACTTCCGGGTCAATGTTGTGTTGTGTTTTTATGAAAGTATAAACATTTCTGTTTTAACGTCAGTATATGTTCGCGAATTGCCAGTACATGTTTAGAAAGACCGGTGGTGGTGGTAACCTGTGTGCGATCGCATCACGATTTCTTTTATTAAAACAACTGTGGGACAAAACGTTAATACAGTTATATTTTGGAAGTGCAAAATATATGCGTTAAACGCCGTCATCTTAATACTATGCAACACTACGCAGAGGAAATCAAACACTATGCTGGGAAACACGCTACAGGGCTCACAGTTGCCCTTGTTGCAGGTACAGTAACCAGTAATGTATGTTACTCAGTAAATTATGGCATGGATAAATTGCGATGCAATTGTTGAAAAACATTTTTTTTATATAATATATAAATTATATATAAATAATATATATATAATATGCATCGTCAATTTAGCCAAATATGTTATAATATTTACAACATTATTATTCTTCTGACAGGTGTGACGATATTTACTTTGCGCAGATGGATGGCAGGGCGAGTGTGTCGCAGCAAGGCCATGCTGTATGGGAAAACAGTTCTGATAACGGGAGCCAATACTGGCATTGGGAAAGAGACAGCAATGGATATGGCCCATCGAGGTGACACACTCGAATTAAGCTCATTAGTCATTTCTTAA
>JAODUG010000018.1:4917708-4928955 GCA_027564795.1 Aphredoderus sayanus | reverse complement strand
TTAGCGCCTTCTATCTGCCACAAAGAGCTAGTGATTTGGGTCATTTTGACCCAGAGGACATTACGAGGGTTAAAACAATTTACTGTACACAGTAGGGAGGGAAGTGAAACATGGTTTTGCATTCTGTAAAACAAAATCTTCTTTCCAAATCTCTCTTCTAATAACCTCAAATGAACTAAAGCTACATTATTTTTCATCGCAGGTCCAGAGTTTCCTGCGTGGTTGGATCTGTCGCAGGAAGTGGAAAACCATCATTCAGGACTACATCCGTTCACCGCATGCAGAGAGCATGAGGAAGAGGAACCAGGTGGTGTTTAGCATGCTGGAGGCCGAAGCCGAATATGTACAACAGCTCCACATCCTGGTCAACAACTTCCTACGACCACTGCGCATGGCTGCCAGCTCCAAGAAGCCTCCCATAACCCATGACGATGTCAGTAGCATCTTTCTAAACAGGTAGGTGACACTGATGTGTGATCTGGTGCAATGGTAGCCAGACAATAATGCCCTTTTTTCAATAATAAAGCCACTGTATGTAGTGTTAATAAAGACATTGTATTTTAAGTAATATAGCCATTGTATGAGTAACAGTATTGAAGAAGGCCATGTCGAGCATCTTTTCTTGTTTCATCCACAGTGAGACCATTATGTTTCTCCACCAAATATTCTACCAGGGCTTGAAGGCCAGGATAGCCAGCTGGCCAACACTGGTGTTGGGTACGATCCGGACCTATTCTCACTCAGACACTTGGGTCTAACGGCCACATATTCAAAGCTGCCGAGGGGTCGTTGATATAAACAAAACTACCAATCATGGTAGAGGGGACAGGGCAACTTCCTGCCCCTCAACCATGATGCAATAGATACATGGAAGCAACTTTCATCTGCAGCATTGCTAAGACAATAGCTCTGTAGCATCGTAGCTTTACTGTCTACAGACACATTTTATGTTTGTCATTTGGTTTAATAAGAATGTTCATCCAAAGTATACCTAACTGTTTTAGTGGCCAGACCACGCTGTTATTTACAACATACTGTACATCATATATCTTTAGAACATACGGTACGTGTACATACTGATATGATTCATTTGACTTCATCCCACAGCGGATCTGTTTGACATCTTACTGCCCATGCTGAACATCTACCAGGAGTTTGTAAGGAACCACCAGTACAGCCTGCAGATACTGGCCCACTGCAAGCAGAACAGAGACTTTGACAAGCTTCTGAAGCAGTACGAGGCCAAGCCGGACTGTGAGGAGAGGACCCTGGAGACCTTCCTCACATACCCCATGTTCCAGGTAACCTCATGAAGGTTAAAGGGACTCTCAAAGGCTCACACCATTCTATACCCCTTCTGCAGCTGCTGCCATATTGGGTTTTAGACATAATCCTGAGCTGGGAGCTTGGGTTGACATCTGAGGTTATGGGGTTGTTATAACACAATCAATACCATTACATGTTATTGGTAGTTATTAAGTCAGTAGTGATGAGTACAATTAAATCAATATTTCAGCTACAGCTTTGGTCTATGACAAAGCCTTTGTTAATAGCGTTCCTGTTTTGAAAATATCTGATTGGTTCAGTATCGCTAACCCTGCAAACCACATATCTGTGGCAGAATTGTCATATAAAATCATGTTGTACTTTACTGACATTGTTTTCAACGTGTTCCTGAATGTGAGGTTCAAGATTGACATTTCTCTATCGCAGATCCCTCGCTATATTCTCACCCTGCATGAGTTGCTGGCCCACACACCCCATGAGCATGTGGAAAGAAATAGTTTGGACTATGCTAAATCAAAACTGGAAGAACTGTCTAGGTATGTTGTACACAGACAAAACTATTTCAAACCCATGTGGAAAAAAGAAATCCAAACCATAATACAGTACATAGTCAAATGTACAGATTTATGTATTCCAATCCCATCCTGAGAGATCACTCTCAAGGTCTGTGCATCCTCAGATGTTTAGAAATCTATAGCTGTTTGGGACTCTTTACTGTATATTTTATGTAAATGAATGCAGCTCACAGGATTAATTACATCATTTATTTTAAATTATTGATTGAATAATGTGTTACCATCAATTACCACATTACCTCACCACTTTTGGAAACTATCTTCCAAAAAATGGATACTCTTCTTGATGTGGGTGGCATGATGTTTCACTGGTTAACGAGGATTCCTTTCAAGCCTTTGCTTGCGTTTTCCCAGCGTTTCCCCCACACCAGAAGACATGCATGTTAAGGTGTTGCTCCTGATTATTGACAATCTCCAGAAGCATCTCCTAGAGATAAAAAAATAAAAATAACCGAAATAGTTGACGGTTACAAATTTCACCGTGCTGAGGTCATGGGTGTGTGCCGGGCCTTTCAGAATCATGCATGATGAGGTGAGCGAGACAGAGAACATCAGGAAGAACCTGGCTATAGAGAGGATGATTGTCGAGGGCTGTGAGGTCCTGCTAGACACCAGCCAGACCTTCGTAAGACAAGGTATACCTTTGTTAATTCAAGATTGATTTACTATCTACTATCTACAGTATGTTTTCAAAACCTTAGGTGCTTAGTTACCTTTGTGTGACTGCAACCAAATATTGTTAAAATCTATAATATATATGTGTGTACGTCTGTCTGGGTCTCCACAGGTTCTCTGATCCAAGTGCCAATGAGTGAGAAGGGGAAGATTACGAGAGGGCGGCTGGGCTCTCTGTCTCTGAAGAAGGAAGGCGAGCGACAGTGTTTCCTGTTTTCCAAACATCTCATCATCTGCACCAGAGGTTCAGGAGGAAAACTCCACATCACTAAGGTTAACAGTACAACCAGCTGTAACCAGCACAGCCTGTTTTATTGTAATATGGTGTGGGACAAGAGGAGTAATGACAATCAAATCATTTGTGTAAATGGCATGTTATGTATTTATTTGATTTCTAGTGTTTTTATTTTAGGGAAGAGTTCGTGAAAGGTCAGGGTTGCCAATATTCATGAACAGCATTTTATACATCATAATACTGTACCCCGTTTTTTCTAAATGTGTCCTAAAAAAAGTAACATGCCGCAGGCAAAGCTAGGCCAAGAGCTAGCTTTCAGCTAGAGTGTGTGCCTCTTGATATCAAGAATGACTAACAATTGTTACATTGTGAATGGACATAAATACCTAAATACGCTTGAAAAAGAGAAAAACTTCAAATGCAATGCTCGCATGTACAAATTGCTGTTTGTCTGAATTAATCATTTTCACAGAATGGGGTGGTATCTCTAATAGACTGCACATTGATGGAGGAACCAGAGGGCACAGACGATGAATGTATGTTTTTTTGTTGTTATTTCACGAGATTTAATGTAGTTTAGTAGTATTACTGTAGTCATTCAACCACCTACTGTACAGTATGTTGTATGCTGTGCAATATTAACCTATAATTTCAATAAGAGTTTCCTACAGCAATTCAATTACCTTTTATTTGGTAAACATTTCAAAACAGGAAATCACTTCAGCTAGATAGAATTTGCAACATGGGTATAGAGACTACTTGAACAAATACTGTACATGTACATGTTTATGAATTCAATACTTTAAATTATTTTAATTGTAATGTACTCTCAATGTGTGCCTTCTAGCCAAGTCAGAGAAGACTGGTCAGGACACAGAGCACCTGGACTTTAAAGTGATGGTGGAACCTAAGGACATCCAGTCCTATACTGTCATACTGGTGGCCTCTTCCCGGCAGGAGAAGTCAGCCTGGACCAGCGACATCAGTCAGGCATGTGCCTATCTTGTGTCTTTGTCCTACAGATACTGTAATAATAAACATATAGGCATACTGTATGTTACCAGCATATCCACAGCTATGTGGTAGCAATGATGATTTTGTTTGTTTTCACCTCATTCACGAATATTACAGCATTTATTTTAATGATGAGACATTAATCTGGTTGGTATGCTAGCCTGATAACAATAAGTAGCTTCCACTCAAAACTACAAAGGCAAAACTTTATGCCAACTGCAGTTCTAGCCCAGGGTCCAAATATTTACAGATTAAAGAGCATAGATGTATACTGTATGACACTTACCGAGGGCTATGTCTGCGATGCTACCATGGATTCCAGTGACGCTGGCTTAATCAATTCTGCACACTGCTACATCTCTAAGTCTCGTGAGATGAAGCTGGGTAGGGAAGGGAAATCAATACAAGGATAACCACGGTAAACCCCCATGGCTTATTGCCATTGTGGATCTCATTGACAAATGACACCCTATTGTGAGGGGATTGGTGGGGGGGGGGGCAGTGGTAAGGACTGCTCACCTTTCTCTCTCACGATGATCCTTTGTCTGTCTGCGTCTGCCTTACAGTGCATCGACAACATTCGCTGTAATGGCCTGATGATGAATGCCTTCGAGGAAAACAGTAAAGTCACCGTTCCACAGATGATTAAGTGAGAGCCGGGCGCTACATAGCAATGCACATATATAATACACTTAGCCATGTTGTGCATTTTTACCAATGCATTCTCAGAAATATGAGTAATTTATAGTTCTGTGTGTGTGTGTGTGTGTGTGTGTGTGTGTGTATTTGTGCATGTGGAGGGGGCTGATATATCAGATGAAAATAATTCAAGTGGTGAAAATAAGCCTCCTTGTACTTTTGGAAGAACTAGTTATTAAACAAGAATCACATGGGCCCTTTTCACAGTATTATACTGTAGTGTTACAGTCTTGTGTTACAGACTGTTTCTGTAAGCAGGCAAACTTTATTAATATCTTGCTTGTAAACAGGGACTATATTAATTCCTTCCCTGTTGAAGACCCTTGAATCCCCTAAGGTGTTTTTAATTATAATGCCTGGTTCAGATTTTTATCAGGTTGAAGTTGAACAGCTGTATGATGAAACAATTACATATTCTCAAAATAACCAATCATAAAGAAGATGTCAGGTGGCCCGCCTCATTTATGTCAATCAAGCAAATCAATAAATCAAATGTACTGTACATACAGTATACTCACACAGTCCTACGACCATGTGTAATGAGTTAGCATGTTGATACTGTACTGTATGTAGACAGGGCCTTAAAGGACTGCTAACATTTTATTGTTTCCATGCTGGAAGAAAGTTCAAAGTTCAAAATTGCTTATCGTAGTGCATCACTGTCCCTGTACAAAAGCCCCATCGTTCCTCCTACGTTTTATTTCCTATTCTGCAAATAAACAAGCATGCTCACAAGACATGGGATCAGGCTTTGCTGACACTTGATATGATCCTCCGTTCACCGCTCAACCTTGACAGTCTTGCTTTCCCTCCTGCCTTGTGGGCGACAGGTCGGACACCAGCCTGTACTGCGACGACGTGGACATCCGCTTCAGCAAGATGATGAACTCCTGCAAGGTGCTGCAGATCCGCTACGCCAGCGTGGAGCGGCTGCTGGAGAGGCTGACCGACCTGCGCTTCCTCTCCATCGACTTCCTCAACACCTTCCTGCACTCCTACCGCGTCTTCACCGGCGCCGACGTGGTGCTGGACAAGCTCATCACCATCTACAAGAAGCCCATCAGCGCCATCCCCGCGCGGTGAGCTGCGCTTGTGGTGCTGGACGTTGCATTAGCGCTGCACAGCATCACTTCCGCCCCGCTGTCCTGTGGGTCAGAATGACCCGGTGCACTCGCCAGTAGCGAGCGACCAACCACAACACGGACATATGGTTTTGGGCGGCAGTGACACAGTGGGGTAGAGCGGGGGGCGGCAGGTGTCCTTGTGTCGAGGTGTCCTTGAGCAAGACACCCAACCCTAACTGCTCCCGGTGGTCAGGTGGCCCCTTGCATGGCTGACACCCCCATTGGTGTATGGATGTGTGTGTGAATGTGAGGCAATCATGTACAGCGCTTTGAGTGGCCGGTAGGCTACAAAAGCACTATATAAATGCAGTCCATGACGTTCCACGGTTGGCTCCCTCTGCTGGTAGTCTGCTGAAATGACTTAGGACAGCTGGAGGGTTAAGTGGTATATAAAGATTATGCTCTATTACTGTAACTGGCCTTACCAGGTCTTTAGTGAACCCAACAGCATGACAATAGAGTCCTTGGATTTACGCTTAGTCACTGGCGAGAGATACAGTATAGGAGCACACAGAAATCGAGGAATTGCACTTTGTGTTGAGCTAACCTCCCAACTCCCTATTTATGTTTAGAAACACAGAGTCCACGGGAGTGTCTGTAAGGGGGAGAAGTAGATTGCAAGTTAAAGTGAAGCATGAATGTTTGTTTTTTGTAGTGCTGTTTTCGACCACAAGGGCAATTCCGCTGGCAGGTGAATCGAGGAGTGCACCTATAACATGCCAAACAGTCTCTCTTAGAGGTTTGCAGTGCGTTAAGAGGTCTGTTGGTAGTGCTCTCATACTGCCAGCATGTCCTAGCCAGGTGAGAGGGCCCAGGGAGGAGCTGAGAGGAGAGGAGGTGTCGTGTCCTCCATCACATTAACTGGGTCCTGCACCTGCCGTCTGTTCCTTAGCCCCCTCGCCAGCTTCTCTCCCTCCCCTCTAACTCTCGTAGCCTCTCTCCCTCTTGTTTCCCTCTCCACTCGTTCCCTCTCTCTCTCTCTCTCTCTCTCTCTCTCTCTGTCTCTCTCTCTCCCTCTTTTTGTTTTTCTACTCTGACCATCCTGGTTTCTGCTGCGCTGTCACCATGGCAACCCTTCACTCTGCTGCAGGACCCCACCCTCTCTCTCCCTCTCTCTCTCCCTCCTTCTCTTCTCTCGCTCCCTCTCTTTCTCTCTCCATTCTCCTGTCGTCTGCAGTGGCTCTATGGTATTAAATATTGATGCTAACGCTTTGCACCCAGAACCTCCCCTCCTCTCTCCCCCCTCCTCTTCACTCCTCTCCTCTCTTCTCCTCTCATCACTTCTCTGCTCCTCCCTCCTCTCCTCATCACCCCTCTTCTCCTCTCTTGTTCCCTCTCCTCTCCTATATTATCTCCTTCTCTCCTCTCTTGTTCCCTGTCCTTCCCTTGTCTCCTATATTCTCTCCTTCTCTCCTCTCTTGTTCCCTATCCTTCCCTTGTCTCCTATATTCTCTCCTTCTCTCCTCTCTTGTACCATCTCCTTCCCTCCTCTCCTTCCCTCCTTCCCTCCTCTCCTTCCCTCCTTCTCTCCTCTCTTGTACCATCTCCTTCCCTCCTCTCCTATATTCTCTCTTCTCTCTCCACTCCTCTCCTCTTCATCCCTCTTCTCTCCGGCCTTTTTATCTCGTGCCTCTAACTTCCCGGCCCCCTTCTTCCCCTCCTCCTCCACCTCCTCTCATCTTTAGTGATTCAGAGGAGGAGACAAAACATGGCCACAGCGAAACACCACGAGGCTCCCCGTTCGCCCACCCGGCTGCCCCCACTGTGGTGGAATCCATATTCTCTCTCTCTCTCTCTCCCTCTCTCAGCCCTGCTCACTTTTATTTTTCTTCCGCACCTTTTTCTCTTGCCGTCACCCTTTGGTTTATCATCTCTCTCTCTCCCTTCCTTGTTTCTCTCTCCGTTACTGCCACCCACCTCTCTCTCTCTCTCTCTCTCTCTCTCTCTCTCTCTCTCTCTCTCTCACACTCTCTCTCTCTCTCCATCTCCCTCTCTCTCCCTCTCCCTCTCCCCCAGTGTTTCTGTGGGCCTTCCCTGTGCTGGTTGCCGTTGGCAGCACCCGTGCCTCCTACACTGTCACTTGACGTGCTATTTATAGGCCTTCAGAGGGGGAGGCTCTCGGCGGCGCGAGGAGGAGGCTGTCTTAAACAATGTAGCTTAAATAAAATAAAAAAGGCAGGGGGCTCCCGCAGCCCCTGTGGTCCAACTCCCCCTAATCCCTCCCTCCCTCCCCCCCACCATCATGCTCCCCATCCGGGCCCACCCAAAGCTGCCCGCGAGTTTTCTTCGCTGTCCCCCATATTGCCCCTTCACTCACCCCTTGTCTCCCCTCTTCCCTCCCCTGCAGCTCCCTGGAGCTGTTCTTCGCCAGCAGCCAGAACAACAAACTTTTGTACGGCGAGCCGCCCAAGTCGCCGCGCGCCAGCCGCAAGTTCTCCTCCCCGCCGCCGCTGTCCATCACCAAGACGTCCTCGCCCAACCGCCGCCGCAAGCTGTCCCTCAACATCCCCATCATCACGGGCGGCAAGGCGCTGGACCTGGCGGCGCTGGGCTGCTCGCCCAACGGCTACGCGGGGAGCATGCATGCCGCCATGTCGCCCTTCAGCAAGACCACCCTGGACATCAACAAGCTGTATGTGGCCGGGGGCGTGGCCGGGGGCGTGGCCGGGGGCGTGGCCGGGGCCGTGGCCGGCAAGATCCCCGACGACGGCGAGACCAAAGCCGGCGACGGAAAGGCCACGGCGGAGGATTCGCCGCACAGCAAGCAAGGTTGGGGGTCGGGGGTCAGGGGTCAGGACTAGTGGGGCGAGGGGGTGAGTGTGTACCCACTTGCTTGCTTGGTTTAACCCTCTCGCTGTCCTATGGGTCAAGATGACCTGGTGCAACCACAACACGGACATATGACATTCCTCGGTTGGCTCCCTCTGCTGGTAGTCTGCTGAAATGCCTTAGGTCAGCGGGAGGGTTAAAACAGCATAAAGAGACCTTTAGGTATGGTACAGTGGTTGCCATTGTACAAGGCCCCTTGTCATCAATGTGTTCCTCCTATCCCCTCCATTAGTACACCACAGCAGCTTTTGAGGGTTATTGTTATTTGTTGCATTTTCTGTAAGTGTGCAGGAATGCTTAATGGGTGTAGTGACTAGTGACAGTATAATGTAACCTTGTGTTCAAATGTATTTTGTAAAATACCTATTTAGCACATATTATGAGGCAAGTTATAACGGATAAAGGCGATGGGCCTGTATACTTGGAATTGACGACAGTGTCTTCAGTCATATTGCTCACTCAGCACTTCTCATTGGTATAATGCAAGCAAAACCTTGGCTTCTAAAGAGGAGTGATTGTAAATGTTGACTTGCAGAATTCCCTGTATCTTCTGTGTGCAGACATGTCGGTGAGAGAGGAGTGTGACGAAGACCCCAGTCAAAGTGACGAAACTGAAGCAGAGATGTCCCCCCCGAAATCGCCCAGTACACCCAAGAGTGTCAAGTCCAAAAACTCTGGTAGAGTATATTTGGTTTGCATGGCAGGATGCTGAAGTGCTAAAAGTGTAAAACTGTCCCTTAATTACAGCGCCCCCTAGTTGCCTGCACTCAATAATACGTTAAAGCTTAAAAATATTAATATAAAAACAAAGACAATTAAAAACACATGCACGTTAAATTAAATATAACAACATTTTATTAAACGTTCTAAAAAAACATTTTTGAAAAAAGCTGTTTATAAAGCTGTTTATGTATTTGAATTGAAACCCTGCCCCCTCATTAGCTGACTTGGTGCAGTTATTCTCAACGGGGGAGTGTGCAGAGGGAGGGGGGTGTCATGTACCCCCACCACATCTGTTTTGAAGCTGTGGGTCAAAACATTTTGAGAACTGCTACTTTAGTGCGTAGGCCCACATAGGAAGGATCCACCCTTGTAGATAGTCAAGCACAATTCATCCCCAGTGTGTTCTCTTCCCACGGTCCTGGAAACAAGGGATGCCAGCGCCTCAAGTGAGTAGGCGGAAGGAAACCTTGTACCTTAGCAACCATGTGCGTGTTCTTCTATACCGCCCCCGGTTAATACAGGGGAGGGGGGACAAGAAACAAGAACACTTCAGTGCGTGCTGGGGGGGCAGTTGGATGGTGGTGAGTGGGCATTGCGCCTTATGGTTCAGAGAGCTCAGTGTTATGTTCGATTTTTTTTTTTTTTTATGTGGACTTCTGCACTCACGCGTGCATCCTTAGTTACGGACATGTTGCGCACACGAAGAAGTTCCCCTTTCTGCTGAGCCGTTTGCGCTAGCAGTGCCACCACCGCCTGTGGTGGACCGCGGCTCCCACCCACTCCCGCTCGCACTGCGGCTGGAGAACGAGGACACGCCGGCTGTGCAGTATGGCTCTGAGCGTTTTATCACGACCTATGCACATCCCACTGAACACGGGCAGGAAGGAGGCCGTTGTTATAGTTGGATTCCCTTGTTTATGGCGCAGGAAAGGCAGGAATTGACAGGAAACATGTCATACGTTTGATTCACTAAGACAATCACCGCCCGTCAGCGCGAATATATCAATGAGCTGTGCTTAGATATTAAGCCCCACTTAGTTTGCGCTGGGCACTACACACGTGTCTGATCCTGTTCTAACGCTTCTGCTGTGCACGTTTGTCTATGACTCTGGTGCCGTGTTTCTAAATCTGTTTGGGGTCTCTACATTACCCCCAGATATTGTCCTCTTTTAGACCATTGTCGTAGCATGTTGGAGGTATTAGAAGCATCATAAATGCTTCTACAGCTACTGTAGATGGGAATTTACACTGAAAACCTTACATATTAGATGTCTGCTGCCCTCTACTGGTTATTTCTATGAACGTTATGGTAATGTTGTGTGGTCGATGCCATTATTACCCAAATAACCTTATTGATTCTGTGATTTCAACAAATTATTTAATTAAGTGTAAAAGAAAAGAATATGTGTTTGTAGTAGATGTATATGTATACCATATATACATCTTTCGGTATATATATATAATAGTCTTATCATATTTGTATAGGTAGGTCTATATAATATTACCAATATTTATATTTTTCATTTGGATGGTTCTTAAACATTCTGTAACAAAAAAAAGTAATAATAATCCAACACAGCATTTCCAGACAATACTTATTTTTTAACTGTTATTTTCTGTGCTGGTCTCTCTCCATTCCCTGGCAGAATTCTCCTTGTTTTCCTTCAACAACGGCATGGTGGTGTCGTCCTGCCGAGAGCTGGACAACAACCGCAGTGCCCTATCTGCCGCCTCCGCCTTCGCCATCGCCACGGCCGGCGCCAACGAGGGCACGCCCACCAAGGAGAAGTACCGCCGCATGTCTCTCGCCAGCACTGGTCAGCTGCTATCACACACACACACACATACACACACACACATACATACATGCACACCTACGCAAACACACACACACACACACACACACACACATACATACATGCACACGTACGCAAACACACACACACACACACACACACACACACAGACACACCCACACACATACATACATACATGCACATGTACGCAAACACACACACACACACACACACACACACACACACACACAGACACACATACACACATACACACACAGTCTAAAGGTTGT
>JAODUG010000018.1:4883417-4895034 GCA_027564795.1 Aphredoderus sayanus | reverse complement strand
GATGTGCACTGCTGACACAACAAGGTGTGAGTTTGAAACCCGAGGACAACAGGAGGGTTAAAAGGCACATAAAACAAAACAAATACATGAAGAAATAATTAATTAATAAATAAATACACTCAGCAATGCCAACTGAAAAACACACAAAACATACACAATCAAATGGTGCCACCGTGTGGCCAAATATGAGATTTTTGAGTACATTACGAGGGTTAAGAACGTTTCTGAACTGTCAGTTTTGATGCTGATTGTTCACTGTAAAAACAAGCCTGTATTTTCTTGTTGTGACCTGAACTGAACATCCCGAAATTGGACGAGTGTGAGACATGATTATGATGTGAAATATGAAACAAAAGATAAATAAAAACATGCTACAGTATGCCATGCTAAGAAAGTAAATCTATTGACGCAAAAAAACTGATTTACTCGACTGGAGGAAAAAGTAACAGAAATAATATTTACTGTGAATAGACAGTATGAACAATCTAAATATATGTTGACTACAGTATAACCAACGTAGAATGCCAGTTTGTTTTTATGTGACCACTTATGAGTATAAATTAAAGATCAAAGATCAACCTGATCAGTCATTTTGAGCCTGCCTTGCAGACTGCCAAAGCATGTATTAACATCGTGGTCTGGGTATGCCATACCGTGTTAACACGGTGACCACTACAGGAGGGGAACATTGTGAAGTGCTGCCATGTTAATAGCTGGCTTGTTGCATCATTTGCTTAAGGCACTGCCATCTCATGTGCATTCTGAAATGGCACACTCACTGAAGTGGCATTAGGTGGCTCCTTGACCCCTTGAAGTAAACATGCAACACAAGAAGCGCTTCCTGTAGTGGAAGACATGCACTACGTGCACTATATTTACTCTGAGGAATGTGAGGAAACCCCTTCCATAGTAACATCTGACTTTGCTTGCTTTTCACAGCTATAAATAATTCAGTCTAGATTACAAAATGGAAGCTATGGTGATTGTTTAATAAAGGACAAATCAAAACACATTACATTGCTTAGAAGGATATTTTCTGCAAGCTAATGGATACATCATTTGCACAGCTTCCAAATTTGATTTCAAGGGACGCAATCACTACTGCCCTGCTGCTGCCAACTGCATGTGTTAAAGGTCAGCCAGGTTCTTTACCTGCAGCTCCTGCTGGTCGGCTATAACCATGCCCAGCAACATGGCCTGTGGACGGGATCCCTAGCCTGGAAGAGGCCCTGAAAGTCTCCTCTGACCCATACCCCGAAGCAGAGGACACCCCGGGGAGGGTGGGGAAGAGAGGGAAGACCCCCAGTGCCTTGCCAAGGAGCCTCGGTCCCAGGCCCAACACGCGCACCTTCACGTCACGGTAACAGTGGTTGATCATGCGAAGTTGAACATTCACCTTGGTCTTGATCCGGATCAGACACTTCACCATGGCAACACAGCTCAAGGGGGTCGAGTCGGTCCAACCTTCCAAACTAGCTACTCTGTCCTTCTTCACCTTCTCTGCACTAGTCTGTATTAATACTCCTTTTCAAACCACTCTCTCTCTCTCCATCTCCCTGCCTTATCCTGTGTTGTTGTGTCCCTGTCAATAGTGGGCTGGCTGAACAGCACGCTGTGTGTCCACTGCTCTCTCAAATGCCAGCGGGTGGCCTGGGAGGAGGACCGATCCTGCAGACAGCCGCACCTGCTGGCAGGGACAAGGTCCCGCAATGTGGGCTGTCCGCGCTATAGTTCACCCAACACCTCCCGCTGTCTCTGTCGTGACATACATGGTCCAGCCCTGACAGCAGGGGCTATTTTAGGCTGGGATATTATTATTATTATTATTAGCAGTGGGAATACCAGTGCTGGTATGCAGGGGAGGGGTTTGTTTGTGGCAACAGTGGGGAGGAATAGCTTTAACTGAGACCACGGCAGACAAAGAGAGGAGGTAGTCTTGGCAAATCAAAATAAACTAATATGTTTTTCTTTTAAACTTTTATCTGGAAATCACTTTAATTGACTCTCTCCTGTCAAAGTGATACGTGAAAGCAGCTCACCATGGAAGGTCTGGTGGCTATTCCTGCTTTGAGCGTGTCTTCCATTGTGTGTGTGGGAAATAAAGTTGGAACAATGACCGATCGACAGTGGTTGATTGACACACAACTGTGACACTGTTTGCTTGTGTGTGTGTGTGTGTGTGTGTGTGTGTCTTTCTGTGTGCACACTGGGTAAGGGGTGTGCGTGCGTGCCAACCTTCTGTATGTCTCTGTGTGTGTGGTGCAGTGATGGGGGAGCGCGAGGGGGAGGAAGGGCTGTTGAAAGGCCACAGTATCAGTGATGTAGGGCTCTAATCCATTCTGGCAGAGCTCCTGCTTTCCACTGGTGGAATAGAAGCCAGATACGACACACCTGTCCTTTGTGCTCTGCTATGCCTGTAATAATGTGCTGTCAAATCACTCCTATGCCGCCCTGCATGTTTCTGTGTGTGTGTGTGTGTGTGTGTGTGTGTGTTTTACCCTCCATGATGGAGATGTGCACGGCTCTCCGTCGGGTCCTGGGCACGCTGGTCAAACGGGGTCCGTGGGTGATGGACGGGCAGCTTCTGCTGGGCACCAGGCCAGCCCTGGACACACACACACACACACACACACACACACACACAGGAACAATGGTAAGCATACAGACGTAAGCAGACCTGAATCAGTGACAGGTGTCGGCATTCTACAAAATATCTCACCTGTGGATTTCTGGGGGGTCTCTCTTAATTTTGGCACTTTGCTCCATCACCTCTTTCGCAACCCTTCCACTGACAGACAGAAAAAAGTATATTTAATATTCAGATTGAGAAATGGATTTTTACATACAGAATTATTGAGCAGACGCCAGACCTTCTTTACCTGTATCTAAAGCGACTCCCCTTAAAGAACAGGTTACTACTGGACACAGTGCGGACCTGGCTTGACTTTTCCAACCTGTACGAAAATAATTTACAGAAAAAAATGGATGATTGTAAAATGTTTGAAAGGCATGACTGAATAATTGGTAGTGTATGAATCACAGCACTAGTGGTCTGTGGTCATGGGACTTACTTGTAGAAAGCCTGATGTTCCACACCACACTTCCACAGATGCTTACATGCCTCTGGTGTAGGTGCAAAATATGTCAGGATGATCTTCCTATCCTGGAATGAGTCCATTGTTAATTTATGCTATGTAAAACTGCCACTCATGAACGGGTGAGATTTGAATACAAACAAAAACTCCCTCCTCCTTCCTAATATCTGAGATTGTGCATATATGAAAGTAAAAGCAAAGACCCCACAGTTAACAGTATGAAAGCCAGGATATGTTTTCATACTGGCTGCATTTACGTTCAGAATGACTGACAGACATATATAGTCTAGAGACAGTAGATTGACAGATGGATAGGTAGATAGTTGATTGAGTGGACTGACTGGGCTTTACATAAAACAACATTATTAACCATCAGAAAACGCTAGCCCTTGAGAACCAACCCATGCTTGGACATGCTAAAAGGCTGGTTTGTGCAGTTGTCTGACATCCGGTGTCTAGGAAAAACAGTGGAGTAATTTCTCATTCACTTATCTATTTTAGATAGATTGCGACTTGCCACCCCTAGCGGAAACATTCCCATGCATAAAACATAGATACACTCGTTTCACACCAGAGATCCACAGGCTGGTAAAGGCCTGACGTTTCAATAATGCATTTACCTACCTCCTTCTGATTTGCATATATATGGAATGTCTTTGCTTCAAACTTCAGTTTGGTCACCTCATCCCTGAAATACAGCGATGAAGCGAGGGCAAGCGGTAGAAAGATATACAGATTCACAGAAGAAGAGAGGGAAAAAAGAGGGAAGAAGAGAGGTGCAATGGTAAAACATTCATTGGGATCAGTGGCTAAGTATTTCTGCAAATCTGTTGAAACATTCGTATAGAGGCATCCAATTACACGGAAAAATGAAAGGCAATGGCGCTGTCGAAACCCAAGAAACAGATTTTCAGGAAAGGGCCACTCCCCCACCATATGTAACTTTCGTATTATATCGAGAGAGAAGCAGATGTTAACAGATGGTGAGTCAAGCGGAGCTGCCAAGGTTACATTCAAAGGCAAATGAAAATTCATATTTTATTAAATTCCGTAGAATACGGTTTAATGAACACGGTTTGATTATTATCACTAGCACTTACCATTTGAGAAAATGTACTCTCCTATTTCCTTGGAGCACAGTGAAGCCAAAGGGAGTAAACGCCAGAAAGGCTGGGTTGCCAGACACATCCTCACATAAACAGAAACATCTATTAGATCTTGTCATAGTCATTTTCAGACTAATATTACTGACGTTATCTGGGACTTTTCAAGAAACTGTGAGCTTCATATGTTTGAAATTGGCATGAATTTATAATTGTTCCTACGCCAATGTCACTGTATGTTGCTTTGAGAGAAAAAATAAAAAGAAAAAAGGAAAACTACAGTATAAATGATTGCTTGAATAGAGCATGAACATGCTGAGCTGCTATCTACCTTGCAGGGATGAGGGTCGACTCCATATGTCTCCAGCATCTGAGCTTTCTGAAGGAAGTTCAGCTCTGAGTTCTCTGGGGTCTGTCCTCTGGGATGTAAATTATATAGACACAGTTAGCTAAGCTACATGTAGCACCAATTAAATTACAGTGGACAGTGGCAGAGAAAATACATTAAACCTCTCACCTGTACAATAACCTGGATATTTGTTATTTTGTTATTAAAAACCAGTGAAGAAAGGACAACAACAACATCACAATGGAGGAACAGTCATGGAAACATCCAAACTATGCCTTTAAGTCATAATACTTAATACTGAAGCAGTAACAAAGCAGTTAAATAAAATCCATTCTGCTATGCTAACAAAGAAGCCAACATAATACACTAGAGGGCAGCAGTACACAGAAAGCATTTTCTGTGTGTGTGTGTGTGTGTGTGTGTGTGCCCGTGAGTATGTGTGTGTGTGTGTGTGTGTGTGTATTTGTGTGGTGTGTGAAAGAGAAGCTATGTTGACAGGCAAGATAATCAACACAGGTTAATCAAAAACTAATGACACAGCACTACTCACAGAATCACACACATACATACACACACACACACACACACACACACACACACTCTCCATCACATCAACATTCAGAGAACAGTTAAAGGAGTACACTGAATGTTCAGCATTAAAAATGGATATGAAATTACATATCTATTGTGTATCCAATCACAGTATCTACTTTCACTGAATATTAAATTTCCTTCTTCTGCAAGTTGGACCGACAATCTAAGAAAGGAAATGCCGCATATTCTATAGCTTTAAGAATACACGTGAAATAATCTCTACAATATTATTGACCAGAGGGTTGTGCATCGTACTATGGTACAGTTATAATGTCCATGAACAATGACCTCTCTATGTTATTAATAATCTGTTATTAAAATGTAATTATATTCATGGTTAGCAGTCGCTCTAATCCAGCCATTATATCCTGTCTGTCTATTCCAGGGGTCACCCCACACAGAGCTATCACACCTATACACACGTAGGGTCCATATTTAGCCTAACACAAACTCCCTCCTGGGTAGCACAGTAGGCACACCAAAGCATCGGGCTAGGAAAAGACAAGCAGAACATGGGCACTGCAGGCTCCAGCCTGGAACGGCGTCACGGTGGCTCAGTGGACGTCCACTGAGCCACAGTGACGCCCAGCAACAGACATTATGCTTTCTGAACCATGAGGAGGTCGGCTCGTGATGAGGTGCTACCAGTGCTACACACAGTGTGTGTGTGCGTGTGTGTATGAAGAGAGGGGGAGGGGGGGAGGGGGGTCACTGCGTGCGTGTCAGCCAGCTGTAGGAGCAAAAGCCACGGGGGAGACGCGGGCGGGGACAGGTGTCGCCTTACATCAGCTCAGTCTTGTGGAGCTCCGCGATGCGACGCTCAAGCCTCTCGGAGTGTTTGGGGAAGAACTGGAACTTGGAGCTGTAGCCCTCCGGGTGCTTCCCAGGGTCGTAGTCCCCGATCTCGGCTGGAGGGAGATGGGCGAAACCACCAAATATGACTTAAAGGTGCAGTCAGCGATTGTTGATATTTGAACTCGTCAAAACAAAAACAACTCTCCCCTTCATATTGCCATAGGGTGCTCCCTCAGAAGCTCCCCCCCGCCCCCCAAAATGTATTTCCAAGGCTGGGATAGTGTTGTGAGGTGCGGTCTGCACCACTTTGTTTGTGTTCTCATTTACAGAGCCAGGGCTGTGTAGAAACACCGGATTATTTTTCCGGCGCGCACACAGACAACAGATAGAGAGGATATATTCACTGAATTTGACAAAAACAGTATTAGCTTACAATCCCTGACTTCACCTTTCAAAGACCTCATCACTCCACTTTAACCCTTGTAATGTCCTCTGGGTCAAAATGACCCAAATCACTAGTTGTTTGTGGCAGATAGAAGGCGATAAACCTAATTCTACAGCTTACACACACATATGATGTGCACTGCTGACACAACAAGGTGTGAGTGTAGACTAGGAGCCATTCAGCTCTCCCCTCCTCAAAAGATTAATTCCAGAAACAAATCAAGGAGTGTCCCTTTAATGTTCTGACTTAATAAATAGCATTACTACAGTAAGCTATTACGCAATTCAAGGACCGGACTGTCCATCCATCCAGCCGCACATCTATACAACCTATTAAGGTTACAGCCCTCAGCATTTATATAAAAATGCTAAATGTTCACAAGTTTCCCATTGTGTAAGGTACTGTATTGAACTAACTGAAATATATCACTTTGATTCTTCTCCAACAGTTGCTATACAAAACAATTAAGGGTTCGTTTCTTACAACACACTCAATTTGTGTTGTAAAATGGGGGCTACGGAATTAGACCTTGTAATGTGTGGTAGAAAGGGACACATGCATGTACTGTAGGAGCAGTGAAAAAGGAGCATTTGAATTCTGGGAGGAGTGCAGGGAGAAATGGCTGGCAGGGCTGGCAGGGTGTGTGGCAGGGGAGCTGTTCCTTAATGTGGCTGCACCACCTGAATGCCAATGAGCCTCCTGACAACTAAAGAGGGCCTGTCAGACACAAAACTGGTGTCTGGCAAAAAAGATCAAGGTGTGAACAAGCTTTGGTTTTAGCCTCGATGCCGGCCTGCTCTTAACCCTCCCGCTGTCCTCGGGTTTCAAACGCACTACCTTGTTTCACCATCAGATGGCGCCAACTGCGGAACGTCATATGTCCATGCAGGGGTTGACGCCTTCTGCTGGCGCAAAAAGGTAGTGTGTTGGGTCATTTTGACCCGGAGGACAGCTTAAGATGACATATTGAGTTCAATGTCAGTTGAAGGGGCTTTGTGGTCAAAATCAAAAATCAACTAAATGATATATACAGTATACAGTACTGTATAAAGCACATAAACAAAACATGCACGTCATAAACAATAAAAATAAACAAAACTGAAAAAATATCTTATGCATCATGTATGTTTTCATCAGTTTTTCAGGATCACATAAATACTGCTATGTACAGTATGTGGTGGCTGGTAAGGGATATTTTCTTACATACACCATACAATTATATGAAGAAAAAAACATAAATTCTAGCAACAGCAGCATCTGAAGCCATTGACCTAAGGGCATGGATCTCATTTGAACAGATAAAATTGGAATTTCCAATTAGTTTTACGGTACATGAAATAAGATTATCCATTTACATGCTTTGAATTCTTGAAGGTCAGAACAGCAGACACAATAACAGAGTAAGAAAATCGTGTAAAAGGTACATTAAAAACCTTACCTTGTAGAATGTAGGCAGCCAATAGGGCTGCATCTGATGTCTTGCACAGGAGGCGGCCATGATACAGATCCCTCTTAATCTGTAGGAAGACCAGATATCTGTGGAGTGCGAAGCAGGAAAAAACCCTGTTTCAGTTCACTATAGCTGTAATAGAAATATATTTAACAGATACAGAGAGAGACAGTACTTTCCTTATCCTTACACCCACTGTAGTTATTCACAGACCAGATGTCCTTTGAGCTGTACATCTCTAAGGTTACAGCCGTTGTTTATATCTTATTTAGCAAGGTGGTTGTGGGGAAGACTGGAGATTATTTGGCATAATGAAGTCCTGGGGCTGGGTACTGTATGTGTTTTCTTATGTGTATACAAATATGCAAAGACAGATCTTTTTTGTGTTGTTGTTTTACTCTTGGTGATGATAATTGTGATGATGGCCATTCTCTATTCTGCTACAGTAAAAATTCAACAACCAGCCTCAGCTAAATTTATCTTCATCTAAATTATCCATTCAGTCTCTCAGGTCACAGAACCTTCATTTCTGTGCAGAGCACTAACTTCACCTGGTCCACTGTAATACCATCCCTAATGAATAGGTAAAGAAACAGGCTTTCAGCTCCTTTGGCTCATTAATACATTATACTGTCTGGCCTTACAAGGGCCAAGTAGACTATAGGCTTTAAATCACCCCAGTCCCATCCTTTCATTCTGTTTCCTTAAAGGCTGCTCTCTAACGGCAGACCATTTTTTAAATAAAATATACAGTTTATGGATTTACTATATGTATGTTGTAAATGTGCGTACTGTCCTCTGGCGGTCTGGGGTCTCGGGGTTTTAGTGTTTTGGGGATGGCGGGATGGGATTTACCCTGGGACTGGAGGGTTGGGCTGATGGGCGTTACACTGGGTGGTATTATTACATTCTTGTTGTTTTTAAAGTATTGTTTTTAATGGTTTTATAGTGTTAAGCACTTTGTGTAACAATGTATTTGCATGAAAAATGCTATATAAATAAAGATTGATTGATTCATTGATTTGTTACAGGTACAGTAAGCTGTAAATACTTGCAGACCACATTTTTCTCTTATTTTTCTCCATTTGGTTTTTCAGTATGGATTCTGCAAGCTAATATTTGTATCAGGTGTGTGAAGTAGGCTGGCTACGATTATTGCATTGTTTTACATGTACAAATTAGATCAACAAACTATATGATTCGTATGTCCACAGTTGAAGTTTTTTCATTTAAATCTGCACATGCAGCATTACTGAGCAGTGAGCTGGAGTCATTTTGAGGTGAGCTGAATTTTGGGTTGTTGCTCTCCACTGGGTTTTGCTTCCATCCTTAACTTAGTCGAGGAGTAGGTCACATCTCCATTCTATATCGTGTTAGTTTCAATTGTTTCATTCATCCCTGCCCTCGAAGCAACAAAGCAATAAATAATACAGTAATGAGGATTCACTGCAAACCCTCATAGGCTTTAGTTGGTGTGCATACAGTACAATGAGACATAAGGATATTGTACTTGTTTATGTGTATTATTGTGTTGGTGTGTCTTTATTTGCATTAGTGTGTTATTGTGTGCTTGTGTGTGTGTTTTTAGTATGCATGTGCTTTGTGCTTGCATTTACTTCATGTTAACAGGGGCAGTTCACATCAACAAACATTGTAGGCTAAAAACGAGCCAGAGTTAGAAAAACATGGCTCACTTTCATCTGTATCTCTCTGTCCAGATATTGCTGTAAAACAAAGGCAGCCTAAAATGCAAGTGGTATTCTTTGTGCGTTTGCGTTTGTGCGTGTGCACGCGTGTGCAGCATGCTGCAGCAGTAGCAGATGGCGAAAGCTGCTGAGGCTCCCCCATGATGGAGCTGTAAGAGCCTGCGAGACTAAGGGAATGTGAGTAAGCTATATGGTTGGGTGGGAGCCGGCTTAGGAGGGTCTGTCTCCACTGGCCATCTCCTCACAGATGTGTGTGTGGCCACCACGACGACTGCCACACAAAATACTGACCTTACAGCTTAAAAAAGACTCCTGGATTTCCCCTCATTATGTTGATGTGTAAGTGCATGTGTGTGTGTGTGTGTGTGTGTGTGTTGTTTGTCCCCCCATCACTCCTCGTGCTGTCGTTCCCCTGAACTGAAGTGACGGTAGATGTGTAATCTGCCAAAGCCCAACAAGACCGACTCAGATCATACCGTGTGATTTCCTCTTTCAGGGCAGCGGGGTCAGGTGGGTAGAACTTGACACGCAGACACATGGTGAATGGAGGCTGGGCTGGAGGAGGACAACGATAAGTGTTCACAACAGCATCTCCCAACATATATAATGTGCTGTACACAGCTAAAGGATTTATTGAAGTGGTATATTTTAAACAGCTTGTGCTGTATTATGCAAGTGAAAATAAGCACTGGGTAAATTAGACCTACAGTAAGTATAGTAATTATTTTTATATAATTATTAAAAATTAAAAGGGACTGTAATAATCATGTTTAGATAACTGCTTATTTAGACCATGAGGAGCACTGGCTGGGTTTTACACTCGGCTGAGATAAGCCCAGTGTGTCACACATCGCACACGTGTTTAACACCGTTGTGACATATTGCTATGACTTGTGATCATATATGATTTGTGATGATCACTGCCTCCCTTCAACAGTGAGTAGCGGCCTATTGGGTCAGTTACCTCAAACACCTCTTAACAGTCCATTTAAAGGTGCACTGAGTTTGTTAAGCTTTGTACTCACATTTCATTTGTTTGGCAATTGACTTTGAGAACTCCAACCAGTGCTAAGAGAGTGGGAGAGGGGAAAAAACAACAACGTTTTACTGTAAAGAAATGCACTTCTTAGATTAATCAGTTGATACAGCAAGTATAAGGCCTGCCACATTCATTGAGCAAGATATGTCACAGTCTGTAGCTTCAGGGCATACAGCACAGCAATCCCTCCTCCAGCCTCATGTTCATTTAGAGCCACTTCTACCCAGTGACTTGAGCGATGAAAGCAAGCTGGTTGGAGCATAATCAAGAGAATACTGTTTTCTGTTTTTCAGCGTGCTAACCATTAGGAGGAGAGACTGTCTCTAGTGGGTTGCAATAAGGACTGTTGCCTCTGCGTGATAGCAGCAGTTGTGCTCCAAATGCAATGCTGTGTGTCTACAATGTCTTTTTTTAGCTTTTCGTTACCCAGGTAAGACGTGCTCAGTATGCATATTTGCTGTTTTGCTCTTACCTCACATTTGTATATGCACACTTCAAAACTGTTTACACCATTAAAAGTTAGTTGTTGAGGGAATTAAGCTTAAGGCTTTGTCACCATAATTCCATTAACTTTCTTTAAAGTGCCACTATATGACATTTTCTGACACTAGATGTCACATTAAGCACCTGCATCTCAGACCAAAAACACATTTGGATTCACGCTGGGATTCAAATAGGTACAGGTAGAAGATATTTAACTAATTTCACTAAATTAAGACAATTGGCTTTGCTGATGTTCTTACATCAGCAAAATGGAGACACTGAATGAAGTCCTTTATGGGGCTCCAGTAGGGGACTCCATAGTCCTTCTGGGAGACTTCAATGTGCACGTTGGCAATGATGGAGATACCTGGAGAGGCGTGATTGGGAGGAACGGCCTCTCTGATCTAAACCCCAGTGGGCGTTTGTTGTTAGACTTCTGTGCTAGACTGTCTATAACAAATACCATGTTCGAACATAAGGATGCTCATAAGTGTACGTGGTATCAGAGCACCCTAGGCCGAAGGTCAATGATCAATTTGGTAATCATATCATCTGATC
>JAODUG010000018.1:4824186-4841325 GCA_027564795.1 Aphredoderus sayanus | reverse complement strand
AGAGGGGGAGAGGGAGAGAATGAGAGTTAAAGAAGGAGAGAGGGAGAGAGAGGGAGAGAGAGAGGGAGAGGGAGAGAGAAAGGGACAGAGGGGGAGAGGGAGAGAATGAGAGGGAGGGAGAGAGAGAGAGAGAGAGCACAGCAAATGTGAACATATGAATTGAAATATATGTGAAATACAGTGAGTGAATGAGAAAGAAAGAAAGAAATCATTCTCACATGCACATACATTTACACACACACACAAACACATAAACAATGACATCTATTTTATGCAGAAACCAAAATATATATTATCAATATATTTATTGTTGTTCCAGATAAAAAGCCATCCCTCCAACATACTGTGCATTAACGTGCTGCTTAATGATGATTATACACCTGATGCCTTGCAATGTTTTACTGTAATGTAAGTAATCTTACAGTAACATACATGTATTATTATTAGTAAACGTATTTTTCAATATTTGTCCACTATGTTATGTTTTACCACTGTAATGTTTTTATGAGCAACACAAAAAAACCATTTAAGGATGAATGCAAGGATGTAAGTTAGGTTACAAGTAAGGATGTAATTTAGGATGAAAATTTGGATGTAAGTAAGGATAAAAGTAGTTCTTGTTTGTTCTTTCAATAGGCATTGTACTGTAACATTTACACAGGTCTCATTCCACGAACAGGACCTGTGGGTTATAGGAAGAACATTGTGTGTGTGTGTGTGTGTGCGTGTGTGCGTGTGTATGTGTGTACTGTATTACGTATGTGTAAGTACGTGTGCGTCTGAGTGGGTTCAATGTGTTTGCATGTGTGTGTGTGTGTGCATGCATGTGTGTGTGTATGTGCGAGTGATGTTGGAGACAGACCATCTGCTTGGCTGGCTCTGGGTGTGTGTGATGTCCTCTCTGCCTTGGACTCTTTGGCATGGCAGCCACTGCAGATGTTTTGGTTGTTTTTAGCACCACTTTGTTTTTAATTTCCCCTCTTCTGTTTATAAATGGGGGGATTACCGACTGTCCACTGTGGGACATTTTAAGAAGTGTTAGTTCAGTTGACGTGCAGTCCCCCTTGCTTCTTGCAAAGCTGTCTCATAGGCTTTGTCATTTCATCTGCCTGCTCTTTATAATTCAGCCTGGGATGTACGGTACTGAGTCAGTTGTAAAGCGGAAGACATGCTTGCTATCTGTGTCTTTGAGCTCCAACAGGAATTGATGCGTCATAGAGTATGCTGCGCTGCAGCTCTCCATAACTGTTTATCTTTCCCCCAACTGCACCAGTGAGGTCATCACTGAATCTCACCCCCAGCTTTGCCATGGTACAGATTGAATTTCAAGACTTGTTTTCAATTGTCTGAAACGCAGTTTACTAACTTGCTGAGGTCTTTATGAGGCCTTACTAAGCTTGTGATGTTTGATGCCTTTGTATGCAAATTAATAGTAAAGAAATAATTCAGTAGAAACATCTGAAGGAGTATAAATAGTCTTTTTGCATTCTTTCAACAACCACAGAGGTGGAGTAAAGGTTGGTCAGCTACAAAGAGCACTGCCCCTGGACCTGACAAGGAGTCAGGGACTTGCTCAAGGGTACTGTACCCCGGCACTCTTGCATTAACATGGGGTTTTGAACCTGGATCCTCCAGTTGAAACAGGCGCTATCTATCTACTTGGCAGGTTGCTCAGGGTGTGTGGAACCCAGAAGTCAGTGTGCTGTGTGAAAAACATGTTGTTACATTACATTACATTGGATGTGCACACCATGTGCTGTGCCACAGATTCTCACTGAGACAGCATGTCAGGAAACATTGAGTACGCAAGAAATGAATACATTTAACTTCACGTCAAGCAGCTGCAACATTACAGAAAGAAATAAGTTATTGATCTTGGATGATGGCATATTATGGATAATGGATGGAATATAAAATCCCCAGTTTCGAAATAAATTTCCATTGCCTCGTTTTCATATTAAACATGCTGATTATTTTATTTTTTTTATAGTGGGGGAAGGTACCGATTTCACCATTAGAATTAGTCAGCCAACAAGATATTAATAAATACTCAAGAAAAACAATGGAAAAAAGGTTCTGCTTTCAGTAATTGTGCTCTATACCCAATTTGGGTGTATTGTTTGTGCCTAGTGTCAATAAAGGAAATGACTCACAGCTAACACTAGTTTGAATCTGGTTCTCTGGAATCTGTTGAGCCAGTGTATTAGCCTCCAGCCTGCAGACCATGGCTGTTGTGACTGGCATCTGATGGCCCAAGCTTATCTGTTGTTGTCCAGGTTGGCCAGTGCTACTGTTATCAGTGCTAGTCTAGTGGTCAGATTCAGACCTCACACAGCATGCTCTAAGAGGGAATGGTTTAGGTTTACCTCATTAGTCATTGTTACCCCTCTAGATTAGATTATTTTAACCTGCTTAAGTAACATGTTTAACATTATTACGTAGGCCTATGTGGAGAAGTGGAATGCTGTCTTTGTAGCATACATGTTGCTGGTAGTTTATTTCTCCTCATCTAGAAAAAATAAGCACATACACTGTATCTACAAATGTTCATGATGCTATTCTTTGGAACCTCTATGTCAGCCATTTTGTTTTGGTTGAAAATTCCTCCCTACTTAATTTAAGCTCCACTCTACAAGGGGCCAGTACAAATTAGTCAACTGTTATTCTTGTCCAAGGAAGGTAATACACCCACACTTGCCACATATGTTTTGAGTTGGCCTGAGTGGTGAATGGTACTGGTAGTGTTGACTCTCTGCTGAAAAGTGGCCTTGATCCATCCCTGCATGGTCACTTCCAGGTCAGGTCGTATAGGCAGAGACGACGGTCAGGGTGTGGGGGGGAGAAAGCAGGAAATCAGAGACAGGCCAAATAAACAAACCTGTCAGTCGGAGCACGGCCCTCTGACCTCCGCTGTCCCATCTGTTTTCTTATCTACTCCTCAGCTAATACTGAGAACAAGTGACACCTCTCTCTGGCAAGCACTAACTGTTTTCCTTCCACTTATAGGCAAGGCGAAACATCGCAGAACTGGAAGACGTTGAGCTAGAATGTATCGGACGGCTTGTACAAGCCGAGCTAAGCTGCCACAGTTACAATAGTCTTACAATATCTGTAGATATAAACGTCTGGTGTTAGGCATTACTGTGAAAGTATAGAATGGTAAATCCCGTGTGTAACAGGTTACTGTAGACATATGATGACAATCATACAGTAGGCCTATATTGTATACTTAACTAAACTACTTTTCAGTTGTTGTTTTTTTTGTTTTGTTGAGGATTTCAGTGTTGGGTTGAAATTGCTTTATTTAATTTATTTAAATGTATAATTTAAAAAAATGTTTCTGATTATTTTCTAAAGCATTATCTAAAACGAATATATATTCTGTAAGCCTATCTGTATTTGTCCCCTAGTTGTTTTGTCTATGAATAACAGATTATCCACTTTAGAAAGGAAATATAACAAGCGCCTACCGTCCATTTCTCTCACAACATGGACAAAAACAAAGGCTGTGCAAATCAGGGCAGCAGTTCATCTTGATACTCAGCCAGTGCTATTTAAACCCAGCTCACAGCATACTTCCTTAATCTCTCCATATTCAATCAATAAAGTCAGTCAAGAGAGATTATAGATGCCGCCATTGTGTTTATAAAGACAGAAAGATACCATCCATTTTACCTGCCCTCTCCACCTAATTGAGGCCCAGGAAATCACAAGACTCCATGCTGAAGGGCGGAGCGGATAGGCAGTTGATGGTGCCAATCATTAGCTAGACGTAAGAGCCGGGACCTGTAAATGGAATTCCCCAGAGATGCAGGGAGAGGGGAGTGAAGCAAAGCGAGGGGGAAGGGGGAGGGGTGGGGCCTGCAACAGGAGAGGAGCAGCCAGTGGGTTGAAGGGTCGGGGGAGGCGTGGGGTTCACAAGCTGTCAGACTCTAGGAGAGTCTGCTCCAGTGAGCGGCATCTGCCGACGGCCACAAGGGCAATGCCTGGGGGCTGTGGGGTCAAAGGGCAAGACGTCCCTCCGCAGAGCGCTCAGATCACATATCCTCTCTGGTCAATAGATGGACTGCTATCAGTGTTACACGGACATGCACTGACAATACACTTCCAGTTTCTTTAGGACTAAAGGATGCACGGAAAGCATGTTGGAGATTTGTATTGTTTTTATTGCATCAGCTTTGGTGTCTTTGTCAATGCCACAAGTGTTACTTTATGCTGGTTGATTTTAAACATCACACACTTAAACATTAACCTGCATTACAAATCAATACAATATTTAATATTTTCTTTCCTGATGAAGGCCATTGGAATTACATAAGTGAAATGTGTTATTATGTCTGAAATGGAGGATTAACTTGGTAGGAGCCTATATGTTGGTTTACTTCTTCACTTTCAATTTCATTTCCCTTTTTGATGCTGGTCCTGATATTTGTAGTTTAAGGACACAGGGAAACATAAAGTACTTTGTGTCTCTTCCTGCATGTAAACAACTTCTTGCTCTCCTAAAATGAACTGCCAACAAATCAGCCAATGGGCATCCAGCAATGCAAAAGGTCAGGAGAAGTCCCCTTTACTTTGATACTTTGACCTAACCCCCCTCTTGTGTGTCCTGGAGCCACCTTAACCTGAAGTTTGTTTTCTCAAGATTATCTGATGCAGTGTCCACTTACAAAAGCAAAGCGATCGAAAAGGCCTAGCCACTGCTCCTCTCCTCCAACCTCAATGCACCATTCCCACTTCCCTCTGAACCTCCTCCTTCCTCTGAACCTCCCTTGTCGTCTAGCAACGCCTCTGACCTCCTTGTGGTTCTCCCAGCGTGACCACTAATGGTTTATTTCATGTCAGAGAGCATTTTGGTTACCCTCTGCTCAAATCTGCAGGACAAATTCCCCTGTTGCCCGATTCTAACCAGTCCTAACCAGTTATGAGCTCACGTGTTTACATTGGGGTCTGGCATTGTTTGTCACACCTTTCAAATAAAAGGTAGCAGAGATGAACAGTGTTTACTGCATTCTGTGGCCTGTCAGGGAGCTGTGGCTAGCAGATCTGTCCTCTGGGATAGGTGTTCGACGGCTCATTGGGCAAACGTCAACCTGGTTGGTTGTTGCCAGGTACATGGCTAGAGCCTTGTTGTTGGAGCCTCATGGTTAGTCGAAGGTTTTCTAAGCGGTTTGAGATAGTGTACATTATAGGTTCTTTGTCTGTTTTAGTTTTCCAAATTAAGTTGTTCAATCTAGTTTTCCAAATCAGTTCTTACAGTATTTATCTCAACTTGGTCCCACAGAGTTCTGATAGCCATGATGTTATCATTAAAATTGGTCAAATTCAATATTATTCTGTTGTGTGGTCAGTTGTGAAAGGCCTGAACTAATTGAAATTGAATTGATATCTGAATAACATGTAATTTAGCCAGAATTCCTCTCTGAACTAAATGTGTTTTTTCTGTAAAACAAGCCAGTCAGATTTGGGTCTGGGATTTATCTAATTTCCTGATTGAAACCAATGTTCTCCTACTCTCTTTTAGACAGCCAATCAAATTAGGGCAAGAAATATGCAACACCATTTGGGGCTTATGAAGTTTCTTATCGTAATATAAATTTCATTATAAAAACAGTTGCAGTCCATACAGTACCAAACATTACATTGATTTCATTAATTTTATGTTTGAGCTTTAGAAAAACAAAATAAAATCCTCAACATATTAGTGTTAACCCTCATGATGTCCTTAAGAACTATAGTATTTGGCCACCCGGCGGCGCCATCTGATTGTGTATGATTTTGTGTGTTTTTTAATTTGCATTGCTGTGTGTATTTATTTATTTATTATTTATGTATTTGTGTTGTTTTTTGTGCCTTTCCTGTTGTCCTTGGGTTTCAAACTCACACCTTGTTGTGCCAGCAACAGTGTAAATCATATAGTATGTCTGTGTAAGGTGTAGAATTAGGTTTAGCGCCTTCTATCTGCTAAGAGCTAGTGATTTGGGTCATTTTGACCCGAAGGACATCACAAGGGTTAAAAGCATTTTGTGCATTTTTCTATTTAAGAATACGTTCTGAACTCTCTTAGAATTTGTAAGATTATATGTAAAGCCATGTTGGCTGATTGGCTACTACAGTACATGTATAATTCAAGCTTTTGTGAATTAAGCTGCACATTCTCATGTTGCTAAGTGAAACACCTAAGGCCATTTTAACAGCTTCACTAAGCATTTTTTAAGTTATGTTGAAATGCATGAAGTGACATGTCATTTTTCACACACACAAAATACAGAAACTTGTTTTGTGTGCACGCACCTGCATGTGTGTTTATGCACGTGTGTGTCTGTGCGTGCATGTGTATGTTAGTGTGTGTGTAGCATGCCCCCCATCCCGTTTCTGATCTCCCTGACGTACGCTGTTTGCCATCTGTTGCCTGAGGTCTCAGGACTGGCGAGGGACCCCTTCAATCAGTGCCCCACTTCCACCACCCTCGCCCAGCTCAACCTCCCATGACAACATACATTGGCTCATCTCTACCTCATATAAATTAGTTTTTTCACATTTATTGCATTTCCCTGAATATTTACACTATCTACTAAGATATAGTACACATGATTTACGGTACATTGTACTTTTCTGTACATACAGTACATGTATTTTGTATACTGTGGACGTGAAGCTACCAACGTGGTCAACAGTGATGGTTTTTAGTTATTTTAGTTTATTTAGTTATTTCCCTGTATATGGCTCTGTTTGTGTGGCAGTTGGGCTATAGCTTCAGGACTCCCAGAACCAGCCTTGCTTTAGTCCTGTGATTACTGAAGGAACTGTTAGCTTGCTGGTGGTCTGCCCTTAGTAGCTTCTCTTTAACCTCCCTTCCCCTCCCATGGCCCACCCTCCCCCAACCATGTCAGATAATTAGGGGGTCAGGGGCTACACCTCGTCTGGTCCGCCCACTCACCCTGTTCCGCCCTGCTCCCAGTCGTCATCTTTTCCCATTAGCCCTCCCTTAGCCTTTTGATTAGCGCCTGGGAGGCCATGGTTACAAAGGGCTAATCGCTGGATACAAGTCGCCTGGCTGTACCGCTAACCTTAGGGACAGTTGACTTCCCGGCACACCCTCTGCACCCCGTCTTGTCTTGGCCTTTGTTCTGGAGCTCACTGAGTCTCTAATCTAAACACCGGTCAGCTAACTAGACCTTTTCTTTGTCTGTGTGTCAGAGGGTATACTGTCTGTCTGTCAATGTGTCTCTGCCCAGTCAAATAAACAGCTAACGTATCCCTTTGGTGCTCTTCCAATTGGGGATCCTTGAATATTTGTTATAGAAAAAATAAGGCACTCAAGTAACAAATGTGTCTGCCATTTTCCTGGATTCTCAAATATAATATGCGTTGGAAAGTTCTACAGTGCTGTAGATCTGTGTATAATTTACGCTGCTACATTTTGTGCTGGTTTGTTCCCATTCCAGATTGACTGAACCGTTGCCTTTCTGAAGGTATGGCAGGGACTTACTTAGTGACAGACATACTGTATTGATTGGTTTGTGAGACAGATTGTGTTCTGTTATTGAGCAACTTCCCATGGCTTGGTTGCTGCCACTGGGATCAGTCTATTGTATTGTGCAGTCGCGTAATGCACACATACAGTATGTGTGCCTTGTGTGTGTTCAAGGAAACGATTAAATGATTCATTTAATTAAGCACGCACGTGTGCGCACACACACAAAAACACACACACACACACACACACACACACACACACACACTCACTCATTCAGAACTTCACACCTTCACCCAAGCAAGTTCAAGCAAGCACATGCACACATATCCATCCTTAGTCAACTGCATGGATGGAATACTCTGAAACCCAATCGGTCTGCCCCTTTGCCAACCTGCTATACTAGCTAGCATCACATGATGAAACCTATGTGCGGTTCAAATGATAGACAGAAAACCGCTTAGATGCAATTGAGGGGAAAGCTCTTTCGGTTACCCATTGAAATTTGTTGAGACTCGCAGAATGCTGGAACAAAGCGCCCCCACACTGCACATGCTGTCATACTGTCTGCTTGAAGTTGACAGGGGTAGAATTATGGCATGTGTCTTTGATATTTTAGCTCTGTTTCAGACAAAGCTTGTCCATCGCCACTAACTTCCAGGTGTTATAAAGAATCACACGAGGGGTTTTTCAAGATTTTTGTTTGAGTTTCATGAAAAGCACTTTTATTTGTGTGACCATGATGTTGTGTGCACTGGTTCATGTTTACATCTGTCAGATAGATACAGATTTATTAAGTATTACCAAAGCATTTGATCCTAATTATGTTCACACTGTAAACAGTTGTCAATCCTAACAGCATGCCCTTGGTTGGAATGTTCTGGAAGCAGGTAAATATTTCAGGTATGTAAACAGATTTAAACATACCTGATACCCACGGTGAAAGGCCTTGCATAAAGCTAAAACTATAAGCCCTCAGTTTGTTAAAGTGGATGATGTTTGAGACACATAGTACCATCCGCAAGCACTCCTGTCAGTCTGACAGGCTGTCGGTTAATCTCTAGATTTAGCTGGATTCACAGAACAGGCTCCACCAAGCAAGGCCTGTCTGAATGGTTAAAGTATTTTGGAATGCATTATAGGACTGTCACGTAGAAATAAGAAAATTAATTTGTGTTCTCAAGGCAGTTAACTTGATATATCCTCTCAGTATTAACATTTATACAGATAATTTAATACAATATGTTCACTAGAATACCTTTCTAACGCTTCACTGTTACTACAGTATATATTGAGTACATTTTCAGGAAACATCACTTTATGCCAGAAATAATCTTACAACACGAATGCTTCTAACGTGATGGATCTTTTAGGTTTATCACTTTGTTCCAATGGGAATTTGTATTTTTTTCTTTCTTTTTTTTACTATAACTATTACAGATTATTTTTACTGACAGCACTCCATGTTTTGCAAAGCAAAATAAGTTACTTCTACACATACCTGTTTCATCTCACTCAGTGTTTTCACCATACTGCATGTGTGTGCGTGCGTGCATGCGTGTGCAAGCACGCATGAGGTTTTGTTCAAGCATGTTAACTGAAAACTGTGCATATTCTAACGTGCGCTGAGTGTGTGAGTGTGATTGGAGGGAGGTAGGAGGTATGTATGTTCCTTATGAGATTGACCAGGAATGCTGTACTGGGATCATTGTGCTTCAGGTTTCACCTCAGCTCACGTCTAGGTATTCAAGGAGGCAAGGATGGAGGGAGGGAGAGAAGGAAAGGAAAGGTGAAAGAAAGGAAGGAGGATGGCAGAGAAGGTGAGAGGTGAGGGAGGGTGGAAGCTTAGAGAGTGGGGGGGAGGGAGGTGTGTTGGGTAAATCTCTCCTCTGTGTGGAGAACTTGATACCTTGGCTTGGCTGCCTGTTCCTGTCTGGGTCCTGTTCTGTCCGTCACACAACAATGGAGATGGGCTAACGTTTCAGGTGGAAGGCGAACACTGATTCACTAGTCAGGTAGTTAACTGCCCCTCTTCTCCTCTCCTCTCCTGTCCTCGCCTGTCCTCTCTCTCCCTTCCTCATCCCTCTGCAATTTTTTCTCGTCTCATTTCCTCGCCTCTTTTCTTGAATTTCTTTTCCCTCTATTTTCTCATCTTCTCATAGTTTATCTTTAGACATCGTCCAGTGCCCCAGTCGACGTCTTTATAATATTTATTTTGTCTCCGTCTCTCTTTCTCTCTCTAGCTAATGGTTGCTCTCCCCTTACCTCTGTGCGTTTAACCTCTTTCTCACTCATATTAACGTTTCCATTCTTCCACTGTCTCCGCAAACAGGTAGTTTGTTGGGATTTCCCTTTTTTTCCCACATTTCTGTTACATTCCTTCAGTGGAACTGTTAAGCGCACGCAACTCTTCCTTCAAGCTCCTTCCCAAACCACCGCCAACCACTTTTACACAACATCTATTTGCTCTCACCTTATGTGAACAGATTTTAAATCTTACCACTTCCCACTAGGCCTGCAATCTGCTTTTGGTCATTTGAAACGTCAGTTAAACAAACTCAGTTAAACAGATTTGTCTTATAATTTTGCTGTAAGATTCAAAGCATTGCACATATATAAATTGTCTCTCTAGAAGGATATTGATCAGTGAATCATTATATAATGTGACATTTCTAAGCAGGTTAAAATGACCTTTTTTAGGTAAGGTTTATTAAACTACTTTACATTCCATCTTCTTAAAGCAAGCTTGCCTGCAGAGAATCTGAATATATGCTCACATTCACAGAATGTTTAGAAATAACATGTTCTGTGTTAATTGTAGCCTGCATGACCAGAATAAATCATTTATGACCTAAAACAATTAATCCTGTCTTGTAGTACGCATATCTGAAATACAAATGCTACAATGCCAGCATAACTTTTCTAACCTTAAGATAAAAACTTTCCTTTCATAACATGGTCCAAATCAAATCAGGTCCGCCAATGAATAGCTCCGTTCAAGTTTACATGCAGCAACAAATACATTTTCCTATTTTCCAATCTAACATTTTTCCCCTCCTTCCATGTACAAAAAGTCCATTAGTACCATTCATCATTAACCTCCCTGTGTGTATGCTGGGGGTCCATGTGGCAGTGTTAGTTTTTCTCTCTGCGAAAACACAATAATTTTCCAGCGCTAAGAGCCCTTAATGGACTGGAATGGGCACTCTGAGGCTCATTAGCATTAGCCAACTTCCTACTTTCCGTTAATGGAGAAATGCTCTTTATATTTATAATGCTTTTACAGAGACTACCGATCGATATCATAATCTACACGATTGTGGAATATGAAGTAAGGTTTTTCTGCACACATTAGAAGGAAAGTATTGGTTTGAGTTGCAAAACAAGAAAACACTTTGATCAGGGTGTGGTTGCTGTCCGCAGAAAATGTGATTATAGGTGGAATTGCTATATCAATTAAGGGATTATGGGATCTATTCATGAAACTGAATTATTTATTATTAATTTAAAAAGTTTGTTATATACAGTGTAGGTGCGATACATGCTCTTTCTAGATTAACGGTAACCATACAGCATACAGTATAGGCACATTTAACTTTACATTCTAATTGTACAGAATCATGTAATTTATTAAATGAAATAATGAACTGAGTACATTTCATTTATGAGATAAATGACATTCAATTAATTAAATAATACCATGTAATCCCAGTGTTAAATATACGTTGACAGGTGAACCTACAAAGTTTAAACATCTATCAAAAGAAGCGTTAACCAAAGCTCGCCCACCCTCAGGGTTTGTGGCTACTGTACCACTGTGTTTCCCACAGAATTGCATTTTGGCAAGCAGAAAGGCCCCTGAAACAGTAGACCACGCTACTATTGAAACCACCGAAACCAATACAAGCCAAACTGCTGTCGATGAGGAGGCAGCTGTTCTTTGCCGAGGCGGGGGCCACAATGCACACTTTAAATTCCTGCTTTCAACATGCAAGTGTACACAACCTTCATGGCACATACGGTGATATTTGATTCAGTGGATTACCATTATTGTCATGCTCATTGAGGCTTGTATGGTGCAATGAACCGCTTGGAAGTCTGGTTCATATTGTTAGCAACATGCCAGTGTTAACGGCAGCAGAGAAATCTGTCAGCGTGTGTGTACTGTGCAACTGTGTGTCTGTGTGCCAGTGTGCTTTGTGTATTTATGTGTGTAAGTGTAAGATTAACTTGGACACTGCTCTTATGGCTGAGGGGACTTCCCCAGCACCTTTTCTTCCTGTGTGTGTGTGTGTGTGTGTGAGAGAGAGAGAGAGAGAGAGAGAGAGAGAGAGAGAGAGAGAGAGAGAGAGAGAGAGAGAGAGAGAGGTCTCCCATCGACTTATACCAGTTTAAGGAATGGGGTTGGGAGATTGAGACGCCAGTTGAAATCCTGATAACCTCTTACCTGTAATTGTGTACAGTAGTGTGAATGTTTATTGACCGGCAGTAGGCACAACGGATTTGCCATGACGCCATACGCGAAACATTAGCACGTGCATGCGTGATCAAGCATTGCTAACAATATGGTGTCGCAGGGTTTGTGCATGGGGTTGCTCTTAATTGAGTGAGTGATTGCAGGCAAAACATACTTTCTTCTGAGGTTTAGTGTATGTGTACACGGCTTAGGAAAATGCCCAGTCTAAAATATTGAATTCTGTTGACATCTATGTCTCAACACACACATGCACACACACACACACACTGTGAACTCTAAAATGCTAACCTTTTGAGGCAGAAAAACATGGACGGCTGTATTGGATCGCTTCCTCTGTTATGAAATTTGCAGACAACAAATGTGGGAATCATTCCTGTTGGCCAGTGAAGATATTTATACAAGCACTATACTCCACACCCACGCACGCACACGCACACACACACGCAGACACACACACACTAGCAGGAAGTTATAAAAACCCATGAAGGCCATGTGGATCCATTGGTTCTCTCCAGAGCTTTGCAGCTTTACACTAATGGACCATGGAAAAGACATTGTTCTTGCAACCCACTCTTTATTCTTTATTTCCCTCTCTTTTCTCGGATTCTCTGTGTACCATCAGAGTTTGAAACCCTCATGGTTCACGCCCCTACCGTGGTGTAAACAAACCAAGAGTCCAGAATTCACTTCATGAATAGGGTCTGGACATGCTCCACCGGGGACTGAGAGCAATAGTCGGGCCAAGCTAGGCTAACATTCCCCTCCCTCAGCTCTTCAGTGCTGAGTGGCATGCACTCTTCTTTACGTCTTTACCTTCATAAAACATAAACTGTGTTGCGTGGTGGTGCCTTTCCCTCTCGACTGAATAACACCAGGCATCACCAAGGTCAGGCCTGGTAGCGCGTGTCATGTATGATACTGTACACGCGGATCATTATATTATGGTCTGTCCGTCTGGTGGCATGTGCGGATAGCAGGACAGACAGTAACTTCAGCAGGTTTACGTCCGGCCCTGTATTGATTGGTACTAAGTAGGTCAGGTCATTAAACAAAAAGACTACAGTGGCAAAACAAGACACCTGAAAAAAAAGCAGCTGCATACAAAGACTCTCAGGGTGCATACTCTCAGGGTGGCTGTTAATTGGGTTATACTAGGTAAAGCTGTATTGTGTAGGAGTTTTGTTTCATAGTGAGTCTGTGGTATTTGAGCACCAGTAGTAAAAACAATAATGTCAATAGCGGTAATTCCCTGTAATGATCTCCTTCTGGAAAACTAGGCTTCTGGTCCAGTGTGCTGCATAATACAAGTATGTAAATCTCAGGAAATGTGAGAGAGATTAGAATGAAAGAATATAATGTTTTTATTCTTTTATTTTTTTTAGCAAATATTATTTGACTCCAGAAAACAAAACATTTCTAATTGGTTTATTAAAATGGACAATCCATGCTCCTTTCCACATGTTGACATAATTCATTGAAGTCTCAATGCAATGTATTTGATTGTCTTAAATGAAAATACCATAACACAGATTATGTGGAATAGCACCGTATTATACCAGATTTTCCTTATTTTTCCTACAGTATATCTCTTTCAGTCTTTATCAACAAGTGAGGCTGATGTTATGTAAATCAACACAACAGTCTAAATTGAGTAGCCTTTTTCTAATCAGCTTACTGTAACTGAACAATAGCCTACATTAATATAATGTAATTGTTTTTGTATACGTGCACGCTCTTGATTTGCTTTGCTGACGGTCACGAACAATTTACAGACTCAAGTTGTGTTTATGCTACGGTAGCCTACCAGTTACCAACAGCTAGGTTTACAGATTTGGTCATCTATAAATGTTCAACGTTAAACTTTTACTTACGTTTTGCACACTGGCAATCTCACTTCATTGTATAGCCTATTTTGCTGAATACCATGGTAGATGACTATGGGCGGTCATATCCTCATATATAGGGGTGTTACCAAACAAACTGTGAGCACACTTCTACGTAACAAGTAAGCACTTTTCTAATTCATCTGTTTCTTGCCTCCTTTTTAACTTCTATGGCCATTACAGACCGGAATGTTAACAGTCTACTTTGAAAAGCCCAGAATGTCTATTTTAAAAAACAACAAGGAATACAATATTAGTTTTTCATGGCTTGACCCCTATAATAAGTGTACTAGGATTGTTAATATTGTATGATTCGTTTTAAATAAAATGTGAATACACTTTTCAATCTACGGTTGTTAGTCTGTGGTTGTTTGTATTGTACAGTATATGTTTGTCTTACTGTATGCTAGTTAAAGAAGACGTAAGCATGCTTGTGTGTATGGGATGGGTTGAAAGCAACTTCTGTCTGGAATGAATGCTTCAAAGACATTGACCCTGTATTGTATGTCCCCAATAAATAACGACAAGCTAACACACAACACATTTGCAATGCTCTCTCTCTCTCCTTCCCTTTTTTCTCTCTCGCTCTAACACATTTTTTTCATCTCAACCACATGTCTATACAGTATTTCTCAAATGGATAGTGATTGATTTTTGTTTTGGTAATGCTCTCTGTCAGGTTTCCTTGAACTGTCCTGGGAGACTGGACATGCTAAGTGTAGCTGTAATTCATGTGGAGAGGGAATGAGGAGATATTATCATTAAAGAAAACAAAATAGATGCTATTTAGCATGGAGTCATTTCGTTTACAGTTATAATGGCCCTAAATGTTTTTAAGAATCAATGTAATATTTTGTCATTGTGTAATTATAACAACAATTCTGTTCTGCCCTGCCTTGCTTTGCTGTGTCCCATGCTGCTCTGCTCAAATTTATTGAACCATAAGCATAATTATTCATAGAGTATGAATGATACAGCTGGTTTATACAGTGTAATATGAAGTGTTCAGTCTCTGCAAAAATACCCATCCTTCAAATCTCTGGCAGCAATACTACAGTTTTGAGTCTCTGTCTTTCTTTCTTTCTTTCTTTCTTTCTTTCTTTCTTTCTTTCTTTCTTTCTTTCTCTTTCTATATTAATTATTTATTGATTGATTCTGTCTTTGTGTGTTTATATACTTTGTTTTCTATCTATATTGTATGCATACTATTGGTTGTGCTGTACATTAATTTCTCTATACAATATGAAGTATACATATGGAGTCTCCATACCCAGTGGGTCTATCTTCGTGTGTGTGTGTCATGATGCATGTGTGGGTTGACTCCAGTAGGGGCCACTGGAGAGCAGCAGTGCTGGTGCCTGTGAATTTGTCCCCACAATCTGGGCTCTCCACCAAGCTCCTGTCAGCGTACAAGACCGCTATACACGCCAAGCCTCTAGAGAGGAACCCATAGACAAAGCCACAGCACCGCTAAATAAAGCAGAATATACAGACGTTTCCCAGACTAGGTCAAATGCTTAGAAAACCACATTGGTTAGTCTTAGTGTAAATATGCAATTAGCGGCAGGTACAGTACTGTAGGTTGAATAACAGTAATGACAATCTGGATTGAAATTCCTTTCTTTGATTTGGTTATATTATTTTGTATTGCTTTTTCCATCTTCCTTAAAAAAACAATTACATCTATCATGTACTGTTGGATATGGTATTTAACTGTTTTTATGACAAGCAGAACAAATAATGTACGTCAATTTATAAATTGGAATGTGACATAGCCAAGTTATATTTTGTAAAATGGGTCTTACTAAAGTAAGCAGTTTTACTGAAGCATGTCAATGCATTAACATGTTTTATAATGGTACCATCAATAGTGTTCATACCTCAGAACAAGTAATATTTTAGGTCATCTCTCGCATTTAGCCAAACCATTTACCAAAAGAAACACACTTGGTCCCTACATTTCTCTACACAAATTGCTCTACGTATAAACGGTCCGGGATTTCACTCTGTCCTGTTACTCATCTCCATCTGGAATTTATATTGATGCCATGTACTGTATATCTTTATAAAATATAACAAAATGCTGTATATATACATCATTTGTTATAAAAACTGTTATGGATGACACTACATGACCTGTGAATATTGAGGACCAACCTTTATTGGCATCCTATAATAACATGTGGCTGACCTCCAACAAAAACGAGCATTCATGGAGGAAATAACAATTTTGTCTTTAGAAGAAATTACAAACTGTACTTCTTGTGATTCCATAATCCTCTTCCCCTGCTAAACCATCTGTTCTGGAATTCCGACTGGACATCATACAGAGTTAAGAAAGCACAGAAAATCTTCCCTCTAGCTCACCCATAAAACATTTTGAGTATAAGATATCAACTAAGTTGCATTTTCTTTGAGCCTATTGTAGTTTGAGATAACATCTTGGCCTATCAGTAACTAATAATAAGTCATCATATGTTTGGATATTAAGCTATTATATAACACATTTACTCAACACCAGATTCAATTATCCTATGCACAAATACAATAATAATAAATAATAATACTAACCCTAAGCCTAACCCTATACAAGGCTATTCATTAATCACAGATGTTCACAGATGCCTATAATATACTTTACAATATAAAGCATACTGTAGTGGACAGTACAGTAGATATTAACCCTTTGTTATCCTGTGCCAGGATCCTGATGGACCAGTAGCCGCTGACAAGGTTAAGCTGTTTAGAGTAGGTGAGGAGATTACACAGCTTATTATCCACATCTCTCTCTCTCTCTCTCTCTCTCTCTCTCTCTCTCTCTCTCTCTCTCTCTCTCTCTCTCTCTCGTCCCCCCCTACCCCCTCTCCCCAAACCCAGCCTGGCCACATGGGGCCACTCCGAAATTTAATACCATGTCTACTACAAGATAAGGCTTTCTTCTGGACAGATTAACAATATGCCTCTTGTTTGTTTGCCCTGTATATGGTCCTGCGGGCAGACACACTACAGCCTGGGAGGGGCTCTGTCAGTGCAGAGCGACTGTCGCATGTGAACTGTAGCTGGGCGAGAGAGGAAGGGAGGGAGGGAGAGAGAGAGAGAGAGAGAGAGAGAGAGAGAAATTGGGGGATCAGAGAGTGAAAGAGAAAACTTAGGGTAGAAAGAAAGAAATGGGGAGAGAGAGAGAGAGAGAGAGAATGAGAGAGAGAGGGAGGGAGGGAGGGAGAGAGAGAGAGAGAGAGAGAGAGAGAGAGACTAGCTCAGATGGTCTGTCACTCTCAGGTCCAGCACAGCAAACCTCCCCA
>JAODUG010000018.1:4797377-4821922 GCA_027564795.1 Aphredoderus sayanus | reverse complement strand
GAGAGAGCGGGCGGGCGGGTGGGAGAGAGAGAGAGAGAGAGAGAGAGAGAGAGACTAGCTCAGATGGTCTGGCACTCTCAGGTCCAGCACAGCATACCTCCCCAGTAACCAGAGACTGGGGACGGCATGTCAGCAGCCAAATTGGCCCTCAAACCTCCTGACAAGGACTGTCAGCAGGGAGGGGAGGGGTGGGCAGAGGGAGTCTATCTGGCCCCCTCACCGTGCCAAGGTTAATCAGAGGCAATTACGGAGAGGAGGAGCAATCAAAATGCTATTGAGCACTGCCTATAGAGCAGACCTGGGGTGTGCAGGACTGTTGCTGCTCGGGGTGGCTCCCAGACTAGAATGTCACCCTGTGTTTGTGTGTGTGCGGGGGGGGGGGGGGGGGTGACAGTGTCTGGAGGAGGTGGTGAGGCTGGTGTGGGTAGTGGCTGTGTGTGTGTGTGTTTGCATGGAGGGGGTTCCCTGTGTACCTGGTGTCAGAGCATGTCAGGGGGCAGTGGGGCCCCCAGAATTCCAAGCCGAGTGCCTGCTTGCGAGCTGGTGATGACGGTGAAGAGCTGCAGATGGACCCTGGAAGATGTGTGTGTGCGTGCCTGGGTGTGGGTGTGTGTGTAGGTGTGTGAGTGTGTGTAGGTGTGTGAGTGCGTGTGCGTGTGCGTGTGCGTGTGTGTGTGTGTGTGTGTACACACACGTTTTTCTGTGACCATTGTGTTTCAGGGCATACACTGCAACATTTATCTATATTTGTGTGGGGTACAATAGGTAGAATTAGTTCTTAAACACACACAAATCAATATACTGTAGATTTGAGAGACTCTTACACTATGAATCCAAACTGCCCGCAGAATTCAGATAACGTGTCAAGCATATTTTTATGCATTTATCAAATCTGCAGATGGTATTTTTTGGTTTCCAGTTTAAAAACCAGTATATATACTGTATATATATATTCAGATAAATAAATACATGATTAGAAATGTAATCTTCTCGATATATACAGTATACCAAGTTTATTGTCTTCTAAAAATGAAATCAAATTAGAAAAGTTACATTTCAACACCGTCAAACTGTATTACACTTTCAGTTTCAGTCTTTGAAATACCCTAATAAAAATGTAAAATAATTAAAAGAAATACCCTCTGGAGTGTTCACGTAGGACGCTGTGTGTGTGTGTGTGTGTGTGTGTGTGTGTGTGTAATATTCCAATTTGCAGCTGATGAATATGCATGTCCCCGCAGTGTCACTCTGCATCCCGTTAACACGGCAAGGTTACATTTCTTCTCTTTGTCACAGACCGTTTGTATTCACGCGGTGACAGTCGACAGCTGTTTTTCCCTTTAATAAGATTAGGCTAAAGAAATTAGTTGTGTGCTCTTTAATCTGCCATTTAACAGAGGGGGCCACCTGGGCCCTCTTTTATCCAATCCATTGTGGACAGCTAATCAGGGAGGGTTTGATTCCAGCCACTATGCTATATGCAACCCACAGGATGAAATCTATAGAAGACATCACTCATTCCTAACAATATGAGTTAAACCTCCAGCAGCATTTAACGGTACACTCATTGATTGTATTATTTAGTGCAGAACACAAGGTTTTCACCCCCTAGCTCATTGTTTATGTTTTGACACACAACTGTTCAGTAAAACGCGTATGACCCTGGGGGGAAAGAAGGCTAGAGAGTGGTCACAAGCACCGTAGGGGAGCGGTAAAGATGAGCAAGTGAGCTGTTTTGCACTCAGCTATGGCAGTGGCATGCAATCAAAAGCAAACTGCTTTTGTAACACTGAAGGGTTCTCTTTAAATGTGTCCACTTTGTACGATGATAACATTACCTTCAATCAGGAAATCATATGCATGTACTTTCATATACTGTATGTAAAAACCCACTGTCATCGACTGTTGTTAGTCTTTACACCAACCGCTAAACAGCAGAAGGAAGAGTACAGTGTACAGTTTCAGGGTGAACACCTGAGCACAGACCACAAAGTGTGTTTCCCTATTGCGTCTGTGTGGAAGCCACAGGAGGAGAATTTAGCCCAGGCACACATTGTAAACAAGCAATTCTTCTAAAATGGGCGCAGCATGGAAGCAATATACACTCTACACATCACAGCCGTTATGTGTTTGGGGTAAACCCTGCTTGAGTGAGTATACATATAAACACTCACACCAGTAGGGGTGCTGTAACCCTCGTTTGCTCTCAGCAGGGCGCTTGCCTGTTGGTTCATGTGGTTTCCTCTGCAGTGGAAGCTGGAGTGGGCTGGCAGGGACAAGCCAGCGCTGGCACAGGCACACAAACGAGCCTTTTGCTGGGCAGATCAACCCGGCAAGCAGCCCCAGGCCTGGGCTGGTGCCCAGAAAGCACAGTTTGGAGGACGTCTCACCTTTCCCCTGTGTGCTGCCGTGAAAGGAGCCAGTATTATCACTCCCCTGCATTCTCCTCCTCCTCCTCCTCCTCCTCTGCCCTGCCCCCTTTTCTCTTCCTATGGCTCCTCCATCTCCTCCTCCTCCTGCTGTGCTCCTTGTCTTCATCCTGCTCCTACAGTAAAGACCATCCCCTCCACACACACACACACACACACTCTCACACACTCAACAGATTGTCATCTGTGACCGCGATCTGAGGAGAAATGTCATATTGTCTCTTGCTATTGGCCATGTTCCCCTAAAATCAATTGTGACAGTTTCCTGTTACATTGTTTACCTGCCTGAAGGCAGAGGCAGCCATACTTTCACCATACCCCAATCTCCTTCATCTGCAGTGAGCGGCCATCCGTGCATACCTTCCCTAGGCCCGTACTTTATGCGGTTTATAATGTCTGCGTTTATTCAGACGTTGGTTGGAGAATGAAGAGCAGATGGGGAAAGTTATCACAGACGTTGAGATGTTTATGACAAGGAATAAACATGGCCTGCTTTGAAATATCCCTGCAAATCTAACCGCTTAAATCCAATTTCAGCTCTGGTTGAAAAGATTTTTTTGTGACATATTCACTGTTTACACAAAGTTCTTGCTGTTGCTGGAGCCATGAATGATCAGACAAAGAGACAAAGAAAGCCAACATCCTGATGTGAACCTGTTTCTGGAATTGATCTGTGTTTAAAAGCGTTGTGGTTCAACCTGTCAGAGTTGTGAGCTATGATGACTGCATTGTGATGCACAGTACCTGTTCATGACATCACAGTGCTACATTACCTCTAAAAGCTTTGTGCTGATTCACTATAGCTTAGCCTGTAAGGCTGTGTAGTTAGATTTAGGGTATCTCATATGCCATTTTATTAGATATACACTATATCTTGTATAATTTAAGATTGATATATAAATGACAGAATAGATATGAAGGCTGTGGATTCTGGTGTAATTTTCAAAATGAAATGTGTTGATTGATGGATTTGTATGTTGGCAATGAAAAAGAGTATTATGAAAGGGACATATCCATTTTTAGTACCATATGGGCAGCGCAACTGATCAAATTTGGCAGCTGTGATATGTGTGGTTTGTGATTGGCTTGGACGTGAAAGTCATCTGAAGTCCGAAATGGTTATAGTGGGAAATAGGATGCAATTTAGCTGAGATAACTGTGGAGCTGTTGGTAACACTAGGACCTGAAGGGCGATCATGGGAACTCCCCATTGTCCTGTCATTGGCTCTTATCTCAATGGACAGGTCAGCAGGTCAGACAGATTAGATTGTTCCTGTGACGAGGTGGAATTTGGCAAGTGAGTGCGACAGGTTCCTTACTGCTGTCTACCGCTTCCTTGCCCATTACGACTCCCTCTGGCTCTATACGTTTACTTTTGACATCTTAGACATTTAGCAGATAGTCCAATGAGTGTCATCTTACCCTCGGTTTAGTAAAGCCAGTATTATTAGATATGTCCGTGGCAATATTATAAGTCATATTGCAGCATTCCAGACAAAATATGATGGACAGCATTTGACTTTTCTGAATATGGTTTTCACATATGATTCATTTTCTTTATCTTTTTTTTTATGAGATACAACTGCCAGAAATGTGACAATATTATAACTTAATAGTAACAAATACAGTATAGCATAGCTGATCGATGAAAATAGTTTGCAAAGCAAATACTTTGGTTTGGTATGACAAAAACATGTTTTGTCTGTTTTACTAATGATGATTATTGATTGATAATCATCAATGATTTCACATTGTTGTGCCGGCAGATGGCACCATCTGCTGCGGTTGGTGCCTTCTGCTGGCGCAACAAGTTAGTGCAATGGGTCAATTTGACCCGGAGGACAGCGGGAGGGTGTAAGCATTAATTACAACCTCATTTTGAGAAAGTGATTATAGTATTTTCTAACACTGTCAATATTTCTCAAATAAAGGAAGTTATGTGAGTGTGTGTGCGTGAGTGTGTGTGCGTGTGTGGGTGTGTGTGTGTGTGTGTGTGTGTATGTGTGTGTGTGTGTGTGTGTGTGCATGCGTGTGTGTTTGTGTATGTGTGTTCGTGCAGGCGTGTTTCAAGGGTCTAGCTATTGTGATGCCACTGCAGGTCTCATTTTACACTGGCTCTCTTGACATTCAGTTCACACTGTCATGCCTAATAGCAGAGGATGGTAATTTAAGGGAGTGTGCCAACATGCTCAACACAATACGCTTTGGTATACAATGCTGGTACCACAACACTCTATTGTACAGCTCAATTAAAAGACATTTTACTATACAGGACAAAGGATATGTGATCTCTCTAAAGACTGAGTTCAGACTATATTGTTACAGTACTTTTCTATACATTAAATTGTCAACCGCTTTAAACTGATATGCTGTATACACTATAGTCAAAGTAATTTAGTAACTGTGTGGAGGCACATTCAAAGGTAGAAGTGAACCAGCTCACAGACCAGTTCTAACCGGTGATGTTATGTTATTCTGAAGTGTTATAGCCTGATAATGTGTGTCCAAGCGTCAAAGAATGTCAACGTGAACAGTGTGTTTATGGCGTGATATGAACGTGAAATGTGATGATAAGCAATTATTGAAAAGCATAGCTCACTGAATGAAACACCTGAAGACCATGACATACCATCATCAACTGCCCTCTACCCATCATATCATCAACAAACTTGATTCACTCTCTGAGTCCTTCTTGACCAGACCTAATGTACCACAACAGCTGATGAGTTGTTTGTGTTATATAGTATTAAGGAGTGAATTTAACAATAAGATCAATTATTTAGGTATCTCTCTGAGATGGCATGATAAACCCTAACTTGTTCTCTTAAATACTTACTAAATTCTTCTATACTTAGTCACAGCACACTAAGGATACAAGTCTTCTCAATGGAACAATGGTGACCTTCTGGTGGTGGCACAGTGTTTAAAGAAATCTCCAGAGCCTGCAATTACTTAATTGAAAAGTTATGTACTTTGCATGAATAATTCAACACAGGCTCTCTGAAATTTGCACAGCATTCTGAGGTGAAAAGGAATCCTTTACTAGCACAGAATATAGTACAACTTGTTTATGGAATGAATAAGATGCAAGCATAAATTATGTTACTTCATGATTTGCTTTACTAATGTACAGTATTTGACTGTACAGTACCTATGTCAACTAGCAATTAACACATTTCAATTCAAAATTACCTTAAGACCCCTTAGGTTGGCAACAACTCTACTGGTGAAATTGGTTTGCATCTTCTTTGCTAAACATACATAATATTTGTATCACTTTGAAAACTACAACAGTTTTATTTACAATTAATTTAGATAAACCTCCATGTTTTTTAATGTGCAAAATAAATTAGTAGAGGGAAGAAGTAGGGAATAAAGTAATATATTTTTGAGTGTACAGTATGGTATACAGTATGGATTGTGGATTATATTTTGGCATTTTGTAATATACGAAACACTATGCCTAAAGTGCAAATATTAATTTATGGATTTGCTGCATATTTGATCTCTATGATGCTTTCAGTACTTGTGGGATGATACATTCATGTTTTATTTTTGTATACCTAGCTCTATTTTAAAGAAAATATGGCAGTATTTTTGAATTTCTCACGTTGTTGTATAATCTGAACAATCCAGACTAAACAATATAGATTGGTCAGATTCATTCACAAACATCCAACACATATGTTGCACATTAAGAAAACTCAAACCAGACAGTTTTGAATGTTTTAGTTTTAGTTGGTGCAAAATACTCGGTTCAGATACTACAGAATCAACCAAGCTGTTACCAAACTCAACCTCTGGCTTAATTGGTATACTGTAGCTTTGCCCCTGTTCTGTTTCCTCTTTCTCTCTCATTCTCATTCTCCTTTTTCTTTTCATTTATTTTGCCCTCACGTGCCCAACATCTATTCACTTTAGTGTTATCGTCATACCATTGAGCCTCTCAGGGGTTAATTTTGGGGACAGCGTGCAAGCGGGGGTTTCCTATAGTTAGCTTCAGTGTGCAGTAGTAGCCGTGGTTATCTGAACAGGTTAACATGACCTGCCAGGCTCCCTTACACCCCACTGCAAATACTTCCGAGACTTCTCACTTGCCCGCATTTGGCAACCAACCAGAAAGCATCTGTCACCAGGACTTGTCACCACCAAGTTTAGCCCAGAGCTGATGAATAATATAGCAACATGTGCCATTATTCATGTTACATTGCTGCAGGATTCTCACTGTGGCTAATCATCTCTGGGCGGGGGTGAAATGCATTGGAAATACTTTGGGTACATTTCATATTTAGAAAACTACATTTAAAAACAAAGCATTAACATTTGAGAACATTGTTGATAAGTATATTGAATATGCTTGAACCCATAGATACAGTGCAGGTGTTCATCTATAGGTTGGGATAATCTTGACATTTAATGGAGCCATAATTTCTCTGGATATTATTTTATATTGTTATTTACAACATAAATTGTTATTTATTTCAATTGTTGACTATGTCAACAATTTAACATTACCAAATGGAATCTATTTTAGAACCATTACTGTAAGAGTTATTCTTAGAACAACACTATTCATTTATTTTAAGATTATTATAATAATATCTGGTCTAATCTGATTAATTATGGTGGTTTAAATAATGCAAATAATTATGCTTATTATTACAGATAAGATATTCTTTATTACAGTTGTATTACAAACAATGTTTTTAATTAAACAATTCTGCCATATCACTAACATCAGTGTAACTGAATAAATTCAACGGACATTTATTTTCTTCCAAATGCTCCATGTCTTTCAGCAGCCTTCCCTCACTCAACCACCAGATGAATCAGGCCTGTCTAGGGTTCTCCCTGCTCCTTGACGAAACTGATCCCATACCCTGCACGTTAGCATGAGCCAAACACTACTGCCTCCTGTGTGCTACTAGCATGAGTGAGTGCTGTGCTGGCCCTGTGCCCACCTAAAAACCGGCCAGCTCTGGAATTACATGGCCGAGCTGTATTTACAGAGGACGTTTAGATGTTGATACTCTGTGCTTACAAGCAGATACATCATTTATATGAATAACTTGTTGATAGATAGTGTTTAATATTTATGAAGGGCTTTTAATTGAGCCCACTTTTCTCTGTATGCTGGCAGAGGCTTCTGCTTGGTGTCCTTTGGTGTAAGTGATAGTGGCTGGCATGCCTCCCTGGGCACATAACTAAGGATGCCATTATTTATTGCTTAAAATAATTCAAATTCTTTTTGATTTGGAGCTATCAGAAGTCGCAAGGTTATGTCTTCTCTCTTCATAATTGTGTATACATTTGTTTATTGTGGAATAATTATCTGTTGAGTTATTATCTATCTATCTATGTGAGTGAGTTTATTAGACATGACAAACACAGTTAAAGTTGTCTGCCTGACAAAGTTCAACCTAATGCTGCAGCAACAACACACCTCTCTATCCATCATATTCCTCAACACGTGGGATTGAAGTGGGATTGAAGTGAATGCACTTTAAACTGTCAGCCATCATGAGCTCAGGAGTCATTTGAAAACGGACAAACAATAGATGGCTTTAGTGAAAGCAAGGGGACAAGAAAGAGTGGTAGTGGGAAAATGTCATAACAACAACAAGCTTTAGTTGAAGTAACAAGAAACTGAGAGATGTCAGAAATTGTACCTGTATTTTGAAGTGTCCACTTTGATTGACAGCCCCAACAATGATGTGAAAGCGGCGAGGGTTGTCTTGACAAGAGGAAAGAGAGCGAGAGAGGGTGTAAGCATTCTTAACTTCAGTGACACTGGGCAACCTCTTAAGTAGGCCAGCATTATGACACTCTGGGAGGTCCAATGATTGACAGGTCTCTCTGCTGGACAGCCCTTATAAGAGGAACAAGAGTTGGGGGAGCAGGTCTCCCCCCGAGGCCAGACATACCTGAGCCAGTCAGACAAGGTGAGACAGATCCCTTCACTGGTTCCTCCCGGGGCTAGGTTGCAGCCAGGACTCAAAAAGACACAGCGACAGAGTAATAGGCCAATTACCAGTGATTTGTAATGGAGTGGGTGGGGAGAGAATGCTTTCTGGACCTGTCACTGGTAGACAAATTAGCGATATCACAATAATGCACAGTCATGGTGGGCTTCTGCATTAAGCTGGTGATATTGGGTTTCTGCTCCGCCATTGTGGGAACAATTGAATGGATTTTTCGGAGGTTGCAGGTTATATTTCTCTCTCTTCTCTGTCCTTCTCTTCATTTCAGCACTACGATAATTGTGTTAAGTACAAAGTTCAAACATAGTGACAACTAAACTAAGTGTGATAGAGGCGTGGACTCCAGTTAGACGACTTCAGCTCTGAGTCTGACAAAGGTGTATTGACTTCAGGCTTCACTTCCTTCAGTCAAACGGTCTGTCATTTGGTAGATCTTTTATTATACATCCAGCTAAAGCAAGCGTCTGGTATGTTCATTTGAATGCCTGTTCAAGGGTACACAGCATATGATTTTAGAGGGTAAAGACATACAGTTACTCAGCGTACTGTAATCTGTCGTTTGTATGTATGTTTGATGATACTGTATGATGATTCCGATAACACATTTCTAAGCAGAGGACAGTGTGAGCACTGTGGGGGATGGAGAGTTGTGCACGTGGTCTTAGTTTTAAACCAACTCTTTTGTAGCACTGGTTTAAGCTGCAGGTGTATCCTGTAACATGTGTCCCTTAAATGTTTTGGAGCTATATAAAAAAGCAGTGGTGATTATTCTGTATACTGTACGTAAAGAATTTGAACATAACGAAATTAAGTTTTATTGGTCATTTTTATAATGCTCCCCTCCTATCCCCTTCTTATCACTTATTTATCCCTCCAACAGCTTACCTTAAGCACAAAGGCACACTTGTCTTTAGTGCCATTTCAGCCGAGTACATCAAGCAGTAACCTGTGGCCTTGTGGGAACCTAATGGTGTCTCTTTAGTGCCATTTGACAACCCGGACTCTTTGGTCCAGGAAACGCATTGATTTTAGTGGGTGAAGGAAGTGGAAGCCTTCCTTCTTCCCCAGACTGGTTTTCAGAGGACAGGAGAGCCATGGAGAAGAGTTGGCTGGTGCTCAGGTGTCTCAGTACAGCATTAACTGTGACCAGGCAACCCCACACACAATCAGGCCTTTAGATTGTGGACGTATTGGCATACAGGTCTCCATCCTGTGCTTAGCACGCCTTGCAGTAAGGGATATGTGCACATGGCATTTATAAGAGGAAGTTTGGCTCTTATATTGAGAGGTGAAGATTGTAATTCTGTAATGAAAATGTTTGCTTGCTTATTATGAATCAAGTTAAACCACGGAAGATCAAACAGGAACATGTTTGTTTCTGCAGTGGACAAGTTTTACTTTTATTTGGTGGAAGACCGAGGCTAATTACATAATAAGCATATTACAGGTAATCATGTTGATTCATGTTGAACCTTTGCCGTACATCACATTCACCGCTTTCATCTGGGAACAACGTTGCCTATTCAGAATATCAGCTCCAGATGTCTGGACCTTTGAACTTTTGTCTACAACATGGGCAGTCAGCCTGAAGATCACCATTTATGAAATCTAATTCACACATCTGCAGGACTGGACAGGAAGTTGTTCTGTACTTCCCAATGACAGCAGCAATATTAATAAATGGGATTTTTCAGTCAATGTAGCCTAGCTTAGATAACCAATCAAGTAAATGTTCAAAATGTGTATTATATTTATGTAAATGGTAGGTATTACATCATTGGTTTGAGTCAGGAATTGCCATATTGGTTGAAACCTGGGTTTCATATACATAGTTTGGTTTTGGTTTTGGTTTGAAATCCAGAATTCCACTCGTATGAGTATTGAGATGCTGGCACATCTCTCTGCTTAATAGAAATATAAACAAATATAAACAGTGAGTTGGGGAGTAATTTTACAGTTCTGGGGGCACTATAACATAATTGAGGAGTGTTCCTTTAATCATGTTTACTGTTTACATGTCTCCTCCAGTAAGCAGATGCAATTACTATGGTGAGGGAAAACAATCTGATTACTTGTCCAGAAAAAGGTCCCTTTAATTACATATCAGCTTTGTGGCGTAGGGTACAGTATATGTTATGCCAACAACAGAGACACATATTGGTTTCTGTCAGAAACCTTTTTGTTTTGTTTGTTTCTTTGCTTTTATACTTTTTTCCTTGAAACATGCAATAAAAAAAAAAAATGAATTAGCATTTTTTGAGAAAATGTATATCTTCATTGCATTAAATATCTTAGCTTACTATATTCTGTATTTACTACGCACCACATAGGACATATAAACATTGCATGTTCTTGTAAGCATGCATCCCAATGAATTAGGCAGCTCACAAACTAGCCCCATCACCTTGTGGTCCAACCTGATGTGCTGGTAATTGGGAACGGCATGCTCATTGTGCTTCTGAGCCACCATTAGAAAAGGACGTTTCCTCCCCGAGCATAAATGCAGCGTGACATTTGACCCTTGGCTAATCCATCATTGGAAGCGATACAGCAGGATACTGTAGTCTATTGGTTCGCCTAATGCAACCATCCACAACACACAGCCACACTGCTGTGATTACATTTTAGTTAACGAATGCAGTAACTTTACGTTTTTTTGTTTTTGTACTAATAGTGTTTAACGTTATTGCTTTGAGTAGCTCCTTCATATCACCGCAATAAGAAAATATCTTGTTGAATATAGTGATCTTAGCAGTGTAGTCCCAAGTAACACATAATGATAATACTATTAAAGGTGTGGTAGTGGTAAACAATTATTATCCAATGCAAGGGGTGAAGCTTCGGGGGAAACACTGCAGGAAGAGGTACAAAATCCTTTACATTGAGAGAAATGTTAAATTCAGATATAGTCCATCAATGTTGCCATTTCACAGACATTTAGTAAAAACAAGTTCTATAGTTAGAATTAAAGAGCTATGCAGTTCTGCCAGACATCTATCATCAGCTATTAGAGAATGAAATGCTCTGTGAGACTGCAGTATCTGCTCTGGTTGAACGTCCCTGCATGGACCTATACTGTATGACAATGTCTGAAAGACATTTTTTTCTTGTCTCTTTTCCCTGATTGGTCTGGTAAATCTACCTTGCCTGTCAATCACAAACTGCACTTTACAATGGCAGAAGGGGTTCCAGAAGGGAGGGAACAAAGGAGAAAGGGGTGAGCTTTTGAATTGTTACTTATTCTCGTTCATTCTTTTTTAGCTATAGCTGTCGTTGTTACTTCAACCTGCAGCAGCTTTAAAGATACAAAAACATGACCCTGAACTTGGTGTGGTGTGTATTTTTGTAAGATCCCTAAACAATGCATCAGACAGTGTGAACAGTTTGACTTTTTCTGAAAGTAGTTCAGTAGTAAATTTTACATTTATATTTACATTTACAGCATTTATTTGACGCTTTTTTCCAAAGCAACGACTTCTGTTCAGATTATGCACAGAATACAAATTGAATAACTGGTGTGTAATGCTTTTAAATTATACGCACTACCACTTTAAAGCATTTTTATTGCGTTATTTCATGTTGTTAATTCGTCAAAATAACATGGAGGGGATCTGTTCCGTTCCGCTGTGGTCCGCGCTGTGTATTGTGTCATGTGTCAGTGTGCATGTCCCTACATACTCACTCACACTCGCTCTTGGTTTCATCTGCAGCGCGTCTGTGCCACGGCTGCTCTGTCACTCTGACATGTTTAACAAACACTGTCTGGGCCCGGGGGCAGGATGTACCGTGGTCCTGCGGATTCTGGGGCGGCCGGAGCGGGGCAGAGGTGTAGCCGGTGCCTTGCCCTTCGCACAGCGCCATGGATTGATTCATGTGAATTAGAAGATTCATGTGAATTAGACGCCTTTTATAAATGCGGTGTCGTTTAAATGCGCCAGCCCCCCTCCCCCTGCAGGTAGCAGTTATCGTCCCTCGGAACTGAAATAAATATAGAAAATATATACCGACAAATTTGACGATGTCATAAGCCTACAAGGCCTATGTGTTTTTTATATAATGTTAATGAATTGAGACTGGGATTGACAAACTGTCTTTATCGACAACACTTGTGTATATGGATGTTGTGTCAAGCAAAGGTTTTGTGCAGCATACTCTTAACAACGCTTAACAAAGTATGCATGCTTCCATACAGTACCTACAGTATTACTAAAAGTACATCTTTTGAGTTTAATCACATGCTGGTACCACTTAATTAGGAAAATAGCTTTCCTTTTTAGCCTAAACATAATCAAATGATTAATTCTTAATCTGTTGTCAATCTAATTATATCACCAATAACATTTCCTACCATCATATACATTTTTAATAGGTTTAACTGTTTCCACCCATGAGTCTTGCTTACATTTGACTGCCAGGCTTGAGTGAATGTAAAGAAAACAAAAGGGGGGGGGGGGGTGCCTCATTGGCCTCCCTCTCCAATCACTCAGCCCGATGGCAACAAAACAAGCCTCCGTAAATATTTCAGTGGCTTCACCACTTTGGGCCCTGTCATGCTGCTTGCTATCTGCTGGTCTTGGGTAGAAACGCCTTTGTGTGTGCCGTGATGGGAGGTCATTGCTTCTTGTATGGGGGGCAGTAGAGCCTGCATGCAGCACAGGAGAGGATTACTGTAGCGCTGGGCTTTCTCTCTTGTGTTGTGCGCAGCTACATCAGGCATGCTCTGTTGCCTTGGCACAGGGGGACACAGTATATACAATGGCTGGTCATTAGCTGGTGCTGGGTACTGTTGAGTAACGATCAAACCAATCTGTCATTTGAAGAACTGCCGTTTGTTCCTGTAGTGAAGGACATGGACAGGATCTCTCAGCTTTGAGGTCTCTGTTTTGTAAACGCTAATGCAAGAACCAAGACTCAATCTGTCACAATCTGTCGCAAGCCCAGTATCGTTGCTTCATTTACTATATAATAAAATCACAGATTTGATCTGGTGTTGTTTGAATGGCTGGTGTTGTTTGAATGTTTCATAATAAATAAATCTGATTTATTTCAATATAGTGTCAACAGGTATGAATAAAATATGTGGCCCAATCCCAACTAAACAGGTTCTGTTGGCTACAGTCACTGTTTGAATTTCCTTTTCATGTCAGATGAGCAGATCCAGGCACACTCCTTTATGACATCAGAAGAGCAGGGTCTTTGGGAGAGACGTCACATTCACAGCTGGAGAAGGTGGTCCAGTATCATCAGAAAGGCATGTGAATTCTGGGTAAGCGTGGGTATGCCCTTCATGTACCTTGGTACCTTCCACTGTGAGTCCACAGGGAGAGCTTTGCAATAAGAGTGATGCTGCCCCTGTGCACAGCCACCATTCAACAATTTACGGGCAGATTACAGATTGTAATAAAATTGTTGCTGCCTTAATTAAAGAATCTGCTCCCCGTTTTATGACAGTTCAGTCCCCCTCCAGTGCACCTATCCAATTTAATTATTCTGATGTACATAATTAGCATGAGCCGACCTTTGTTGGCCTCATTTGCATATTATATTGGATCATTGAATGAGAGTGGCTGATGATTCAATTAGCGTGAATGACAGATGATTCAGCTTGCCATGTAGAAAAGTTAACAGAATGAGCAGACTGGGAATACGACATGCGCCTTTTGAATATTCATATGTTCTACAGACGCACTCTGCTAATTTGAAAAACATGCCGCGGAGCAGAGCTAAACTTGGGTGTGTAGTGGCCTGCCACGAGCTGCTGTTTCTTCACCTCTGGCTGGTCCTTGAGGGCTGCAACTGTATTTGGAAAAAGAGTGGCAAGAAATGTGTGGTGTTGGAGGAAATACAGGAAATATTTTTTTTTTCTTCCCATTTACAGAATTATAAGACAAATGAGAGTGGTGTGAGAAATTCATTTCCGCAAACTCGCAATGTAAACACAGACTTCTGGTGCCTGTCTGGCTCTTGACTTTGCTAATGATGTGTTGGCAAACATAGTTTGAAGTTATAGGGAAATTCTAGACACAAATAATGTGTAAATATGTAAAATACTGTGCCGAGATGTAATTTATTGTTGATTGTAATCTAAATGGTCTTTCATGCGGTTTTTAATTTATTTAGTTTGTTTGTTTGTCTTTGTGTTTATTCGTTACTTACTTACTTAACTATAGTGACTTATTTTTATTAGAAATCTGACTCCCCACTATGCCAGCCAGTCTTCCGGATCCCTGGAATCTTACCATACGGGGTTCAGGCAGGATAAATGTTTGAGGGAATATTTGGAACAGCTTTAGCCTTTCACATGCTAATGTAAGCACTGGCGGTACAAGAAAGCTAGCTTGACCTAGGGGCCATGCGGTGACACAGGCTGCTGATTCAGTGCTGGCAGCCTGGGTTTTGTTTATGTGTGTGCACAAGAAATAATGCACATCATAAAAGGGAGAACTTTGAAGGCGGACCACTGCCCCATATGATGAATGCCCCCTGCTCTAAGGGTATAAATAACATTTCCCATAGCAGAAAAGCCATCTCAGTAGTGACATACACAGTTATTTGTACAATATCACTGGGCTGTGTTTTCGCCCCAGTGTCATCACATGCTTCACATTTAATCCTCATACGGGAAGGACGATCGTCATTTCTCCGTTTTCAGTCATGTTCCTGCAAATGTCAGTCACTAATGAGATTTCAATTGTATTCTATAAAATAATTGTGCATGCTTTGTTAAATCATTCATAAATTATGTTCATAGCACTTTGTAATATTTTACATCTGTTCATACTATGGATTCATACACAGACTGATCCAGTTATTTCTCGGATGGACAGTTTCGAAACACCGTTCACCGCTCCTGTTTGTTGAGGTCTAGTTCATGCCTTGTAAAGTCTCTTGTGCTCTCTGAGTTATAGCATGCGCCGATACACAGTGTCGTCTCGTTGTCTGTGCGCAGCCATTCTACAGGGCAGAGGAATTTACACAGCCTCAGATCTGTCACTAGGTGGTAAAGGGAACTGTTAAGATAAGTGCCTACAGCAGCAGCTTTAAGTCCAGCTTCCTTTTCACAAGAGCCCTCGGCCTCTCTCAGATCTCGCAGATACTGTACAGTCTTGTCCTTACTCTTATCAGTATCCTGACTGTGCCCACTTCCAGCTAATGCAAATGTTTGGAGAGGATGAAGATCTGTGTGTGTGTGCGTGTGTGTGTGTGTGTGTGTGTGTGTGTGTGTGTGTGTGTGCTGAAATTTGTAGAGGTGTCCGTTGCAGACCTCAGTGCAAAGGATGCTGTGGTTGTCTAGACAAGGACGGTAATAGGAACTGGTTTGTAGCAGTTTTGGATGTTAACACAGCGCCTAATCTGAAATGTTAGGGTTCATGTATACTGTATATTGATGGAGATAGACCTAGATTGTATATGTAGCTAATTTGAGCAACTAATAGCCCAAAGTACTCAGATGTTTCTTTGTTATAAATGTTACCGTTCTACCACATATTCTTCTTTTATATATTTATTACACTGCCCTTAATTTCAATTCAGAGTCACTGCTTTAAACCCAGCCCTTACCCATTAGCGACACGCCATTGACCCCCTTGAACTAACTTGTCTGTGGCTTTTTGTTTGTGTTCAACTGAGTTGAGTAACATTTAGTTTTTCCAGAGCAACTTTTAGGGTTATGTAATGGGATGCTGTTAAATGTTAGAAATATATTGATATGCTGTAACTGCTGTTGGGTTTTACAGGTGTGCCCTTGTAGAGACAATCTGATTATATTTTTTTTACAAAGGAATACAGAAATTCTGATTGAGTTTGTTACAATGACACCATACATTTTTTTTTTATTCCCTGAGAAAAGTTAAATATTCTTGCAAATAAATTATATCCCCTGAATTTGAAGATGTATTTGCTCTAGTAATTTAATTGTAGTAGCATATTAAAATATATAATTCTATTTACAAAATAAATGTACAGTGCACAATATGCAAAGACCTAATAACAACTATTACTGTAAATCCAACTTCATTATTTAATGTACTTTTGCTCCTACTCTATTGCAAAAGATAGCATATACAGTATGTGATACAACTTGTACTATACCCACCACAGGTACGCAGACAAATGATTTCTTGCTTAAAGACTCTTTGAAGCATAGAACTGTGCTTCGAAGCCTTTGCTCTCCAATAAAGGAGGTATGCTATTGCTAACCGTCAGGCCAACCTCCAACTCGCCCAGAAAATGCTAAACCCAACTCTCCACAGATGTTTAGTGAATTTAATTGGTCATGAAATTACAGTAAAACAATGTGTAAATGAGGCACAAAAGCTATAAAGAAGCAGGAGGCGATGGATAGGGTTATAGACTGGACAGGCCAGACTTTTTTTTTTCCTCTTTTAGTTCGGAGCTAGAGAGAGACTTCTACATCTATAAACTGCACAGCCCTGCCTAGCCTGCTAGTCTTGTTTTATGTCTTCTCTCCACAGTAAACACTTTACTGAACGAAGGACAATTTGTTTGGAAGTTTGATGCTGAGACTGGATAGAAGAGGATTATGGGAAATAGGTTTGGTGATTTGTGGTGTCTGGTGGTGGGTTGGATTCGTGTGTGTGTGTGTGTGTGTGTGTGTGTGTGTTTATGTGTGTGTGTGCGTGTGTGTGCGTGTGTGTGTGTGTGTGTGCGTGTGCGCGAGTGCGCCCACATACATGCGTGCAGGTGCATAGAATTGAATGAGAGTCCATGCTTCTAACGCCACAGACCCTAAAGGTTAACGGTTAAAAAAGTATTTATGTTTTCACATTTTGTGAAACGTTATGTGCTGTTATCTGAATTGAATTGCTGTGTTGCTCCTCTTCAAGTGTCATATAGTGCTACAGTGCTACAAGGACAATCGTACACTTAACCTGCTAAATTTCACATGCAATGCAATGCTACTTTGAGTATACCCAGATCTCACACAGAAATATGCTATAGGAACACACACACACTCAAATACTAGAGCCTTTCTAGTGAGTGTTTTGGAAAATTTTGGGGCATGTCAGTTTGTTACTATTTAAATACAATTTTCCTATGAAGACACATAAAGGGTGCCATTATTAAAGGGGTACACCACGTTATAATCTACTGTTTGGTGAGTCATGTTAATATTATTAATGATTAATTATTATTTAATTTTTATTTACTTTGTTTTAATGTAATGCATGCATGAGTGGCATCTGCGTAGTTCTGTAATCCCATGACGTTAGTCGATAACATTTGTTACAAAATGTTTATTGCCTTTTAACATCAGTTTCCCTTTGAAATGTTGCCCTGTCCTCTGGAAGATGAACCTTCTGTGTACTTTTACCCTCATGAGAGCAAAGGAGATCAACAGTTTTGTCTCAAATGTTGTCCAAAACATCTCGCGACAGGTCTTCATTTGATCCATTCAAGGGCCCTTTGAACGCCGCTGTAGAACGTGGTCCTGAAGGCCTTCAGGCTCAGATGATAAAAAAAAGTGAATTATTGGTTTGTTTATCATGCTCTTAAAGCCCAAAGTGCATTATTAAACAGAGAGCACATTAAAAGGGGGGTATTGTTAAAAGTGTTTTAAAAATCTTGTAAATCCCCGTAATTTATGTGGCCATGGTTGAGAAGGTTCACCCTGGCCTGCTGGTTTCAATTTGGCCAGGGCTGTGCTCTCTGGGTTCCGTACCTGGGATGCTGCCTTTTTCCCAGACACAATTTACTGACATGACCCCTGTATGGGGCCGTGGCCGCCTGGAGGTTAGGAGTATAAGCTTGTGACTGGTGTGGCTGCTTCTAATCCATTTTCACAGAAACCTGGGTGGTGGAGGTGGATTAGTATTGATCTCGCTCGTTCCTTTGAATGTGGCCGATATCCTTTTGAGCAGGACAAAGGCCTACTGTACTGTACTGTGTGTGTGTGTGTGTGTGTGTGTGTGTGTGTGTGTGTGTGTGTGTGTGTGTGTGTGTGTGTTAAGAAGCGATTACTTACAAATCGGTGTTCTTCAGTTGAAGGTGCACGTCTTGATTTGTGTTTGGAAATCTCTCTAGAAATCTCTCTACTCCTCCACATACAGCACTCACACTGGTCTCTACCCCCCTCCCCACAGTGGCCCACATTTCTTGGACAGTTTGGACTGCATAAAAAAAACTGAAATTTGGTTTGAGAATGCGTGAGGATGGTGGTCATTTTAATTTAAGTACATAAGCCACATTCAAGACTTTTTTTATATATGTGTAAAATTAAAATATAAAATTATTTAAATATGCAGTATGTGTGTGTATATATAGTATATATAGATATATATGTGTGTGTGTGTGTGTGTGTGTATACATACAGTATATGTGTGTGCGTATTTATATATATATACACATATATGTATTTAACCCTGTGATGTCCTTAATTTTATCGAATTATGCCACTTGAGGGCACCATCTGATTGTGTATGATTGTGTGTGTTTTTTAATTGTCACTGGTGTGTGTATTTATTTCTTTAATAATTATTTCTTTATGTATTTTTCATTGTGCCTTTTAACTCTCCTGTTGTCCTTGGGTTTCAAACACACACCTTGTTGTGTCAGCAGTGCACATCATACTGTATGTCTGTGTAAGCTGTAGAATTAGGTTTAGCGCCTTCTATCTGCCACAAAGAGCTAGTGATTTGGGTCATTTTGACCCAGAGGACATCTTGAGGTGTATGTATATATCCCTCGTAATGTACTCAGAGATCTCGTTTTTGGCCATACAGTGGCGCCATCTGATTGTGTATGTTTTATGTGTTTTTCAATTGGCATTGCTGAGTGTATTTATTTCTTTATTAATTATTTCTTTATGTATTTATGTAATTTTTTTGTGCCTTTTACCATTCTTGTTGTCCTTTTGTTTCAAACTCACACCTTGTTGTGTCAGCAGTGCACATCATATGTGTGTTGTAAGCTGTAGAATTAGGTTTAGCGCCTTCTATCTGCCACAAAGAGCTAGTGATTTGGGTCATTTTGACCCAGAGGACATCATGAGGTATATGTATATATGTGGGTGTATACTGTATGTTGTAATAATATAGTGGAAATAGGACAATGTTGGATTGTCTCTTGGTTTGCTTCCAGCTTTTGGCAAAAGTCACATTTAGTCAGTTCTCTCTTTTTTGTCTTTCTCCTCTCCTCTCCTCTCTCTATTGACCAGCTGAGCTAAAATACTTAGAAACCACTGCATAACACTCTAGAACAGAGGCAACACAGCATAAGGCTTAGTGCAGATGCTTCTCCTCTGACCAGAGGCAGCCTGCCCTGGCTGTCTGGTGGGGCCACAAACCAGGCCCGGCCCCTGGGGACCTGCTGGCAGAGCCAACAATGGGTCAGCGCCCCCCTTTTGTATGGTTGCCCTCCTTAATCAAACTAGCCAGGGGAGTGATTGGATTTTAATATCACTGGGCCCACCGTAATGGTGTGATGGACGTGGACTGGAGAATTGGAGCAAGATGTCAGCCCTGGGAGTCTTCCATTAATGGTATTGCTTCATTTCTTAAAGTGGCAGTAACGCCTTGGGAGAGACACGGCACCTCATTGGGCAGGTGGAGCTCCACCCTCTTTTTCTCTGTTTTCTCTCTCTCTCTCTCTCTCTCTCTCTCTCTCTCTCTCTCTTTCTCGCTCTCTCTCTGTTTCTGTCTCTCTCTCTGTCTCTCTCTGTCTCTGTCTCTGTCTCTGTCTCTCTCTCTCTCTCTCTCTCTCTCTCTCTTTCTGTCTCTGTCTCTTTCTTTTCTTTGGTGTTTCCTCTGTCGTGTTCAGTGTGTCTGCTATTCCTGCCGACTTCTGCAGTAGGCTTTTACAGGCTTCTGGTGATGTGTTGAATGCTAAATGTAGCTACTGTTTGTTTCAACTCTTTTTGAAATAATTTACTATGTTTGTAAATCCAACTTGCAGTTTACGAAGAAAGCTGATTCCATTATTGTTTGGCCATAAAATAAATAATGAGCATATAAAAGGCTTTCACACAAGATTAGCAAAGATTTACTCAATAATGCACAGGGACTATAAAACGCACATCTGAAACAGGCATGGTACTGTATGAGGAATGAGCCGAGGTGGTACCAGACAGTGAGAGAGTGAGAGTTGCCCAAGAGTTTTATTTTTGGTACCTTAGAGACACAATCACTACAGTCTGACAACAACAGGATTTGGGCAGAGTCTATTAGGGCCATAATTATAGTCCTCAGAGTTGCATTGTAACTCATTTGAGTCATAAGGTACAATGAAGTTTATGTCTTCCTTCTTGAACCCTTGAACTGACATGCATGTGACCCTGATGAACGCCACGGTGTCTCTGCCGAACCTTTTGATGCCTTTTCTCGTCCCAAATAACTCACTGTGTCTGCCTCGTTGTTTCATTCCAATGACAGGCGTTGGTGTTCCTAGTTTCGCTAATAACAGTTCGGCCCTGTCACCGTGGAGGCACGTCCAGGTGAGTCCTCTGTGGGTTTTATAGCGCCTCATTGTTTGGGGGTGTGGGGGGGGGTGCACCGACCTTCCTCTCTCCTCCTCCTGGGCGTTTTGTGTGTTGTTGCGCCGCAGATTTACGCGTGGGTGGGGCGGAGTGATTTACGACGCTCTGACACTGTCTGAGCGCAGGGACTGCAGTGGCTGACTGACTGTGGTTCTCTGTGTGTGTGTGTGTGTGTGTGTGTGTGTCCCCAAGTACCACACATACAGTACACACACACACACACATGCATATGAACATGATGTATGTGTTGATGACACAATACATGTGTGTTCTTGCGTAAATTTGCTAATATAAAAGCCACACAATAAAACTTCTTAGGCTTAAACTCTAACGGACTAAACACGCACACACACGCACGCACACGCACGCACACGCACGCAAACACACACACGCACGCACAGACACACACACACACACACACACACACACACAAGCACGCACACACACGCTCCATGACCTGAGATACAAAGTTTAACCATACAGGCTTGCTGCTACTGTTGCAATTCCCCTCTGTTACAGGTTCAGCTACAGTATTGCAGGATATGAGCTCAGGAATTGCTGGTTCATTCATGTGTTCAGTATATTGATACGAAATCACCTAATTTCCACTGACTCCTTATCACTCTGGTATGTAGTTTATCTACTATGTGTAATTAATAAAAAGAATATGTCTCTATTTGAAATGAACAAAAACAACTATAGTCCATATAGAGCTGTTGTCTATTCTGTTGTGTCAGGGTCTAATTCTGGATTATGATATATCTCAAAAGATATCCTCCCCTGTTGGCTTGTGTGTGCTTTTAAAATTATAAAGTATAATGTAGATATTTACTCATGGTGTCAGTTTGCCATAAAAGCAGCATCCATTCACTAGGATCAATACAACACAAGTAGCCTGGCACAACAGAGATGTTGACGCTGCCCTTTCATTATCAGTGTAACCCAAGAGTAAAGATGATTAAATTCTTGTCACTAGATGCGAAATTGGCCATTACCCCTCTGAGATAAATTGGTCCTTAAATTTCCTGCTTAAGAGTCCTGACAAGGGATGGAGAGACGCACAGTGCAAAGACATCATTTACTGGTTTGACACAGGATCACAGTTGAACTATACATTGTACCAGAGGAGTAAGGACAGTAGAGATGCTTTAAATGTTGGGCTTGTTTTTGGTACACAAGTTAATTATTAGTTTGCTGTGGTGAGATAGTTTAGAGTATAATCTCCCGTTAGATCTGCTATTAAATCCCAAAGAGAGAATGAATGAATGATACCAAGGCATGGTACCATGGTACCAAGGCATATTGTGTGTTGAAATTGTGGGGGACCTCTCATTTATAAATCATTATTTTTGGAGCCTAAAATAGAGTCATGTGCATGAGGGGACTCACACATAATTATTTTTGGGGGTCGTGGATACTAGACTTTAGTTCATTCACTTCCTCACTGGATTCCCCTCATCCTTCGCTCCGCCCTCCACCCCTCTTTCAGAAAAAGAGACATGAGGTTTAGTCCCTGCATTAACTCCACAGAGAATGGACTTGAGGATTGTCCTCCACATCTAATCCACATGCAGTGCTTGCTCACTGTGGACCTCAGCATGAAAACATTTACTGAGCCTTTCACATTGTTACTATGACTATACAGAAACTCTAACGGAGAATGTCATTTCAGCATTTTATGCCATTTTCCTCAAAGTATTCTTACTATTTGTCAGCGTGACATGAAAGTGTAATTTGTCTGGCATCTAGGCATGCACTGTAAATGCTTTAGGACAGTATGCATGTTTAATGTTATTACCACCTGTTAGCATGTGGCAAAAGGGATATACCACTTCCTAGTAAACATACAAGGTCATACAGTGCTAACTGAAACATACATGTTAATAATTTCACTATGTACCTACACATGAACTGGTTCTAATGGTGTACTTCAAACACATGGTATGAAACAGATAGAGCTGACTACTGTTGCTCAGGTTAACCAGGCTACAGAACTCACCCATTTGTATCGTTAGGATTAGGTCATTAGGGTATTCCTTCCAGTCATGTGGTGTACAGGTAATTATTTCAGTGGTAATAAGCCTCATTACCACTGAAATAATTACCTGTACACCACATACTGTATGTGCTCGTTTTGTGAACCATCCCAATTGCGTTTGCAAGGAGCACTGTTTTTCAAATGTATGGACTTGGATCTGACATTTTTTATATTTACAAAAACGAAACATCAGTTACAAGTACTTAATTATGGAAATAACAAGTTTCCTTTGCATGGCACAAATGAGGGGTTGCTTTTATTTAAAGGGGCCAAGAAATTGAATCTTCCACATGGGCCATATAGCCTATTATTTAGTCTAATTAATATTATAGCTATTTATGTCATTTTTATTAAGGTTGTCCGTGTAAATGCCTACACTAATTTAAACCTTCTTCCCTTCGAATATGTTCTTGAGGCCTTGCTCTAATAAGAAGTCACCTGTGTTTTTTTGTCTGTTAAAACCGATTTCAGGAATTTTTTAGAAGGTTCTGGTCTATAAATTTCAATATTTAAGTTGCCTGCAGTTTAAAATATGGCTGCAGACCATTGTTGTTAAAATCAACAATTACATTTTGCATTAAAGACATTTTATTTTTACCTGTGACAATATGCCCACAGTGAGTAGGGATGTTTGTTGGTTCTAGTTTGATGCATTTTACATGATGATTGATCCACAAATTTATATTGAAAGAATTAGGCTATATGCCTAGAAGACACAAAACAAAATTTGATCAGACTATAGAAATACTTCATTTGTCTTATTTACCAAGACAAGTCTATTGGAGAGATAGTCTGACTGAAAAGAAGAAAAACAAATGACTGACATGAGTTCAGATATTTTCAACTGGCTATATGACAGGAAACATTTTTCACTTTAAGGTTTAAGTCTCAACAAAGGCACTCATAAGGAAAATGCAGTTAGGATTCTTCTGCACCAACATTATCTTAGTGACTAATAAAATGTTTAGGCTACATTATAACGCGAATATAATGCAGGGGAAATTATCCAATTAAAAATAATGATGTTTTATATTGTGTAATTGCATTAATTTCTACAAAGTAGATTTTTTTTTCGCCAAAGCAATCATAGGCCTGCATTCTTGTGCTTAAACGCCATTGTTTATCTTATGTTATCTCTGCTATCTTAATCTGCACGCATTATCTACTTAACCTGTTTAGTTTGAAATAGTCAAATTACAATCATATTATGTGTTTTTTTCAAATGCCTTTCATAATGCCGCTAAAGTTGTATATTGTCATAGAATTTAAATATTGAGTATTTGACGGTATTAAAATGAAATTTATTGGAAAATGTTATTAGCTCAAGCGCAGGTTTTCCGTTCTTTGGGCTGTCGGCCCGGGAGAGGTGGCCGCTAATCTTTTCGAACCCACAGTATAAGAGGTCAGCTCATTTGGTCTGAGCTGTCTTTCCGGCTGACTCGTGCGTAATAACGCAATTCACAGACTCGAATGAAAATAAACCGAGGAGGAGAGACTGACCTTCGAGAGCTTTTACGAGCTGCAGTCTGGCCTGACTGCAGTTCCTGTCAAGGGGTGGTGTGTGTGTGTGTGTGTGTGTGTGTGTGTGTGTGTGTGTGTGTGTG
>JAODUG010000018.1:4762234-4781215 GCA_027564795.1 Aphredoderus sayanus | reverse complement strand
GGTTTAGCGCCTTCTATCTGCCACAAGAGCTAGTGATTTGGGTCATTCTGACCCGGAGTACATTACGAGGGTTAATAGCTTATTACTGTAGCTTCAGTGAACTGAAACAGGAATCCAACTTTACGGATTTCATTATTGCGGCTTATTTGAAATACAAAAAGATCTACATATTTACAGTAGATGCTGTTTCATTATTTAAGAATGAGTTCTACTATTTCTTTGCTCTCAATACCTAGGAAACAGTGTTAATTGTTTAACAATTAATCAGTATAGCTATGTGTAAACAGTTGACAGGCAACAAAATGGTACAATAGTTTATCTTTTAAATTAATAATACGAGAGAAGGTAATAAGGGATTTGACTCTCCTAACTACACATTTTTAATGACTATGTCAATTAGTTATTGTTGTGACAGGTCTTTCCATGTTAATTTTCTTCAATAATTTAAATGTTTCAGAGTTATATGCAAATGAGACACTAATGCAATACTGGTGTACTGTACTTTGTATTGTTGAAAAGAAATTTGGTGCACTGAAAGTATGCCTTTCACTGAAAGAAGTTGTTTCAGCATATGCTGGATGCATTGGTAGTCAATACAGCAACATTCATCCCAATGTTTCCATACATTTTCCTAGCTTAGTTGCACATACAGTAGTCACATTTAGAAAATTAGGTTAGACAGGAGAGTCTGAAAAGTCAACCATATCTTGGTTTTGACATTCACTATTTTGTATTTGGTTTTACAAAAGTGGCAGAAAGTACTAGTACCAATATTCATAAAGACAAAACAAAGTTAAAGAACAAAAGAAAGCTTTGATTTTTAAAAATGTTTATTCAAATGACGACATCTCCATTTGGCAACTAGTTCCTCCGTATTAAGTTTACAAAAATGTCTGTAAACATTTAAGTGCAAAGGATTGCCTTGCCATTCAGGACGCAAATCTTTAAAATGTTCATGCTACAATCAGTCCAATTTTCACTTTATTAATCCTTCATTCTTTCAATTTCTTTTATACATCTTCTACAGTACATATACTGTATCTGCCCTCCTGACTGTGTTTAAGAAAAATACTGTTAAACAAACAATGACAGACCCTGGTTTGAATTCAAATACTGAAATTCAGTGCTAAGAAGGCAAACGCTGTCGGCATGGCTTAACCAGTTTTGATACCCTGTGACAGTTGGAACAGAGAACTGCACTAATCGCAAACATTGTTAATACATATACTGTAAAAAGAAGAAGAAATAAGAACATACTGTACGTATATGAAGAAGAAAAACACTCACTGGTTGGAACTCAAATAACAGATAATACCGTATTGTAGGAACACTGTTTAGTAGAAGATGTTCTATATAGGCTTTAACGTGGCCCCTTGCTGGTTTTATTTCATGTTTAGTTCAATACTTTTGGGACCCAGTAAATAAAAGTTCCTGATGACAACTGTGTCTAAAACACACAAGTCCTCCACTCTCTGGAAGGTTGTTGTCTTTGTTGTGCTATATCACGGCTTTTCAGTTATTTTTCCAGAATGCCTTAAGAAAGAACAGGGTCCATTTATAGGGCTATACAGTCCAAACAAGGACTTCCTAAAACTATTTCCGCCATACATTTTTAAACAAGAAGAGCCAGTGCCAGTTAAAAACGGTTGACTATGGCTAGATTTAAATAGCAACAGAAAAAAGGTCAAGCTGATTTCCAGCTCGTGGGTGGCCCTGATATCTGTACAGGCTGTCTCTGTGAGCAGCGCCACAGCCTTCTGTCACACAACAGACTCCTCCCGGCTCGCTGCCTTGCAACAGCGGCCTATGTGTCGGGCAGGCGTCCCAGGGGCGTGTCGGCGGGGCCCAGGAGCCGGTGCTTCTCCTCCAGGCAGGGCTCTGCGGTGCAGGCCCCCTGCAGGTGGATGAGAGGCTTGGTCTGCAGCAGCACGCAGCCCCGCCCCTGGTCCCGGCCCCGGCCCCGGCCCAAGCCCAGGCCCCGCCCCTGGTCCCGCCCCCGCCGCTCCTCCTGGTTCCTGCGGTTGTAAACGTTGACCCGATGCTCCAGGTCCGGGCTGCCGCTGGCCGAGCCGGCGGGGCTGGGCAGCTTCAGGTTGACGGGGTCCACGGCCAGGCCCTTGCGAGCCAGGCAGGAGTCCCCGGACAGGGAGGAGAGGATCTCCTGCACCACCGTGCTGCGGTCTCTGCAGTGCCGCGGCACGTGGCTGAGGGCCGGCTCCCGGGCGGCCGGCCGGTCTGCGGAGGACACCAGGGTGTAGCCGCCCAGGCTCTGAGGGCAAAGGGGCAGTGAGATGTCGCCCGCGCCGCCGCCACCGCCTCTGCCCACGCGCTCCACAGCCAGCAGGGGGTTCGAGGGGATGGCGTTTGGCTCCACGGGGAGGTGGACGTCGATGGCTGCTGTGGTGATGACCCGAGCCCCGGAGACAGACGCGCCTGCATCTTGAAGGACAACGTGTGGGTTAGCCAACCACCACGTACACCAGCGTACAGTATTAGCCCGGTGTGACCAGACCCACAAAAATCACTTTGTGAACAAGGTCTGGACATGCTCCACTGTTTGCAGTCGTTGCATCTTATCGGGTGTAGACATCGGGTTTTACTTTGAATCCACTGGAAAAGCCTTTAGCCAATCGGCATGGCTTTAACTGTGTGTTTCGTTTCATCTAGCGATACCACCGCCGCTATTGTCCGAAACAAATGGTTGACTTCCACGTCACTTACTGGTCGTTGATTGGTCCGCCATCCAGCATGGCTGAGTGAACGCTAATGCAAACAGGGCTTTTCCAGGCTATAATCTCAGCGAAAGCTGATCTGAGAGAAATAGTGTGGCGGAGCCAGGCTAGAGTATTAGTGTACATTCTGTGTCAGCCCTTATGAACACATTTGAACGTCTACCATTTTTTTGTATTCGGTTTATAGCCCCCGTTTAAAGACATACCACTGTTGGCCTCACTGTAGTACTGGCTGATATAGTTGTTCATGTCATCACGTACACCTGGATCACCTGGAGTTTAAAACATAAAAAAGTAGGGTTTTTTCTTTAGAGCATGTTCTGCAATGTACAGTACATATTATTAGAAGAAACAAATTTAGCAAACTCTTATGTTCAAAACAATTCACTTGAGATGACTATCAAATACAGCACATTTATATTGAGGTCAAGCTGACATACAATGCTCACAACTCAAAAACGACGTACGATGTTTCCCATGATGCCCTTGGTGATTATTAGACCATTTTAAATAATCCCACAGCTGCGTACAGAGAACAACACAGCACATAGGACCGGTTTGGGAATGACAGAGAGGGATAAAGCTCTTTGTTCAGGGCCGCTCCAGTCGTGCACAGTGCACAGCAGAAGGCTCTGATCCGGCCCGGGTCTATTTTCCTCGCTTGATTGGCCCTGAGCTCACTGTCCGCTGGCTGAATGCATGCCCAAAGTACCCAGAGTGCTAGACTCTGTCCCGGGGGAGAACCTGGCGCAGACTCTGATGGGTAATTTCATTTATTTTTCATCTTAAAATATTAATCCTCGAGCCACCCCTGGAGAGGAAGCATTGCACTCACTAAAACAAGGCCGAGACAATCACTCCCCAATTAATAAGGCATGAGGCTCACAAAAGAGAAAAGGGCCGTCTTGCATAGAGAGCAGGCTCTTTTCTTTCCTTCGGAGACAGTCGGGCTGTCACACTTTCATCCACTTCTACGGGAATGATGCCGTGACACGCAATGGACATTACAGTTCATTGCTAAATAATGATGTGTGCAGGTGAGGTGTTGGTTCTAGGGCACAGGGATGACATTGTGGTTCTGTTAAAACTTCATATCACAATAGAACTTGAAATAAATGGGGAATATATCAGGTCTTTCAATGTAAAAAAAAACAAAAAAAAAAACTTAGTTTTATTTAAAAACACAATCTTAACAAAACACTCAATGTAGAAAAGTGAGCATTTTAAAAAGACCAATTTTGACCAGCACTTTGAAACAGGCCATCTCTTTTAACCCTCTTGTTATGTTCGATTATGCTGCAGACATTTCTGGGTGAAATTGACCCAGTGCTTTATAACTCACTTAAAAATATGTCAGTAACAGCCCCCCAAAAAAAGCATTTTATCTAAATTAATGTTGTGTTTTCTGTATTCCTATAGTGTTCTAATTTACACCAAGAAACTTCTTCAGGAGAACTGTCAAGATGTTTTCAAAATGGACATGACTTGTTACTTTAAAGTGACAAACCCATTGGAGATTATTTCTGTGCATGCGGCCTTTTCCACCTCTTTCCAAAAACAATGCTCAATTCCCTACAGTCGCCGACAGCCCTGATTAGAATGAACACCGCTTTGATAACACCCCTCGGGCGTGGCATGGAGCTGTCCTAGCCACCTTCTAATGCCCCGCCCACCCCACCACGCAACCAATCAACACAACCGTGCCATAGACCGACTGTTAAGGCCCCTTGCGACCTAAGCACTCATCCTGTTGACCTCGTTGTTTTGGTTAAAAAATAAATAAATAAATAAGAGAAAACACTCCGCATGTTCCTGAGAGCCAGATTTCCCACTATCCCCTCCGGGGACAGCGATGTGGCGTAGTGCGGTTTTGCAGGTGAAGGGGAACAGATGTTCACAGGGGCCTGCTCTCTCCTCACGACATGGCCCAATGCACAGAGCACTCTGTACCTGAAATAGCCCGAGTGGTCTGGGCCTGGGCTGGGCTGGGCTAGCCAGAGGGAGGCGGTGGGGGAGGTGTCAAGAGACAGATAGTCAGGGGTGAGGCAGATGCCCATGCAAGCTGACGTGGTGTGGGAGAACATGCTTGTTTTTTCACGGGATTCGCCTACATCCTAAAAGCTTTCTTTTTTTTCTTTTTTTTTGCCCTCGTATTGATTGTGGAGCGCCTGCGGTCAGATGGATGTCGCATGTATGCATGTGCGTGCGTGTGTGTGTGTGAGTGTGTGTGTGTGGAAGCTAAGAGGCTGGGCTCTCACGTTGCTCCAGGGCTACCGCACCAGGTTAGCTGAACACCGCTGTGGCATCCACTTCCCCATGATGTTACACCGTTTTGAGACTTTTGTCCCCGGCGTAATTATGTACATACGTTATGCCTCTATCTCGGCTTGTCACCCTACTCTGTGAAGGAAAACACCGCACCTGGCGCGCTGCATGGTCGAAGGAGGCAACGGCTGTTCCGCCTGAGTGCTTAGTTCATGAAAACGACAGAAACTACAAGGAAGGTGGTCTTTGTGGTTGTTTTTAATGACTGCATAATGCGCTGCGCTTGATGTGGGTGCTTTATAACAAAGTCTAATAGAAGTACGGGTATATAATGTAGGTTTATTTACCCAGATATGGATTTAGTTTCTGCTTCCTGAAACATCGTTCAGTTGTGGTTGGCTTTTAAGAACCATTATGGATTTATTATTTATTTTTGACAATAATCTACATTTTAGATATATTCATGTAATATTGCTGAAAAGTTTCACTTGTGGATATTAAAATATGGAAATTGTACGTTTACGTCAAACAAGCCTAAAAGTGTTTTTAGGCTCCCTCCCAATGCATTTGTCCGTTCCCCAGATCTACCTGAAGTCCCCTCTTATCAAACTCAAGCCGTTCCTCCAGACTAGGTCAAAGGACCACCTGCATTACCCGCAGAGGCCAGGGGCTCCCGGGGGTTCCTCCGGGCCCCCTCGTCGTCACACTCCCCGGGCGCCAGGCCCTCCACCACCTGCTTGGCCCCCCACACGTGGTGCATCTGCAGCGCCGCCTCGCGCTCCGCCGCCAGGTCCAGGTCCTGCTGGGCCAGGTGGGCCCGCAGCTGCCTGATCTCAAACTGCACATGGGGGGGGGAGTATACCACATGTGGGGGAGGGAGGGAGGGGGGTACACAACATGTGGGGAGGGAGGGAGTGGGGTACACAACATGTGGGGGAGGGAGGGAGGTACACACAGGAAACATGAAACAGTTAGAGAGTTAAAAGAGAAGGCACACAGGGCAAGTGGGTCATAATAGAGATGTGGGGAGAAATAAGAAAGAATGGACCAATTATATGAATGAAAAAGAAGAGATAAGCAAATGAAACTAAACAAATTAAGGATGGGATGAACAAAGAGTGATTTAATGAGCATACATTTCCTTCTGATCTGGGCATACAGTATATAGACCGCAGCAGGCCACATGCCCATGACTGTGTCTTAGAGATGGCTACAAACTGGTTTAGAAATACAGTCATCACAGTGATTACTGTATTGCTAAACCATTTTTTACTTCCACACTGTACTTCCAACTGAAAGTGCCTCAACTGGCTTGTATCAATGTGTTTGTTATGTTTTCATGGCAGCAGACTCAAATTGACACAGTAGAATAGTATTTATACATCAGCCGTTTTCAGCAGTATCCCATCATATCTTAGGTATGTGCTACAACATACCATATGCCATATGCCATGACGTACAGTTATGGCTTCGTGCTGTATTGATTTTGAGGTCTTCAGTCTAGGAGATAAGTGCTTGTGAACCTCTGTTGATAACAAGCTTTTACATGCATTCATGTACTGTATAACCTTGTGAAACTAGTTCTCAAAAAATTACTCAGAGCTACTTCTAGTATCTGCGTAGTGTAAAGTATACAATTATTAGGTAAATGCAGGCTACAGTAACACTGTAAATCTGAACATAGTGGACACCCAGCAAAATGCCTTATCTATAATAATTTATTGTTATGCATCGTTGAGCTGCCGCTCAATTATTATCACAGGTTTTCATGTTCATAAACATTTTATCAATGTATTTTGACATTCTGAAATTAGGCTTGCAGCATGGACACTGGGAAGTGATACATCTAGAGTCTAGATGTATCACTGTTTGCTGTATGTTATGTAGTGCTGCCCTCTTCTGGTGCTCTATAATATGACAGTTTCTTGTCTAGTATGAGCAAAGGTAGAATCATGGATATGTGGATCTCTTGAATATTGTTTAAGATGATTTAACACACTTAATCTGGTAGTTTATGGGGTACATTTATTTTGACTATATCATACTGGAAATAAAAAAAAAGTTTAAAAAGTTAATATTTTTAAGATGACAAATGTTATACAAAATGTTTATTATTAAATATTTTAGGTAAGGAATTAAGTCCACTTATAGAAAGTAGTTTTACATCCATACTTAAGAATTATAAGTATGGATGATATTATAAGATATGGCCTTAAAGACGAAGCAAAATAAGAAAAGCAAGCTATAGTACACTGGATTTATCCATATAACTAGGGGTCTCTGTAAGGTGAGGTAGGCGGACCACTCAGGTTACATCCAGAGCAAATTAGGTTTAATTTATCTTACCATACTAAATATATAAAAAGAGCAACAACCTTATATAAAATGGGAAATGCGTTAAACATTCCCTGGCTATCTCACATTGGTTATCAAATGACCACAAAATGGCTAAATTAGAGTGAAAGTCTCATATTTAAAGTAAATTGAAATTGCAGGGGTTACTTCAAAGGTTGCCTCTGGATGGAATGGAAACTGGATGCAGAGTGTCACGCTACCTCAATTAAGAAAGGCTAGGTTTTTATTGTCCCTTTTCCCTGTATCCGAACCTAAAGGTTCGGAAACACGTGATGCACTCACAGCCTGTTCCTGGCAGATCTGAGTGAGGCGTTCCAGCTGCTCCTCTCTCACCACCTTAGTCTTCTCACACTGCTGGATCTCCAGCTCCATCTCCACCTTCACCTGGAGCACATAGGCTGCAGAGAGGGAGGTTGCAAGCAAGCAAGAACAAAATGCAAAGACAGAAAGAAAAAGGGAAAGAAAGAGACAGTTATACATTATCTAGGAGAAGAATGTATAACTGCCCCAGGGGCAAAAACATTGATTAACAGCACGGATAGCCTCTGGGATATAGAGCCATCAAATTGTTGCTATTGCTGCCATATCTAGGCATTCTATATCTACACCGTGAGGGAAAAGAGATAAATCTCAAAAAGGGTGTAGAGGGTCCTGGAGAATATTCCCAGCTTTCTTTGTAACCCTCCTCTGATAGACATGACTAAGGTCATTCAGATCACAGCCTGTGATTTTAGCACAAATAATTAACATTTTCTTTAGCATGTTCTTATTTTTTAGGTATATGTTACCACACCAAATAAAAGCAAAGGTAAGGACATTTAGGACAGATATTTATACTGGTTAACCACCTCTACCTGTTCACCCTCGATGAGGGTAGGGGGAAAGATGCCCTTTAAAAAAGTCAATAGCTATTTCTTTAGTTATAGCGATATGTACGTACATTAAGACAAATCCACTATTGTGTGAACTTGGCAATTAACAATTGGACCATGTCATGTTTGAGAAGACTCTATTGCAGTCATGCGCAAATGCTATAATTTGTCTGCAATCCTGACAGCTCACAAAATAATTGGTGTTCAAAACAATCAAGAGTAGGTGAGAGAATACACCCTTGTGGTGAACTAGTTGAAGAACACTAGAGAAGGCCCCATTTACTCTCATCATGTGGTTTGATAGTGTACTGTTTTGATAGTCCAACTGCCTGATTTGAGAATGATACATACTGTACAGTATAGTGCAGGGTAAAACTTTGCAGACCCCAGGTTGCATCCAATTATAGCCGTTACAATTCCTGCCTTTTAGAGCATGTCCATACTGCGTAGTAATCACATTATAGTTATCATATTGTTCATAATTAAAATAACTAAAAACGTTGTCTCTGGGGCTCTGCACTCAAACATTTTGTTGTAGTATGAACAGTACTGCACACACCAAAAGGCACTAATGATGTTTGTGTTACTCAGTGTGCACATCTGTGCTGCTGTGTGTATCGTTTTGAAAGCCACCATATAGTTACATGTACACATCCTTGTTCAGTTTTCTTTTTGTATTTTTGTGTATGTGTGTTAACCCGTGTGTAGGGGTACGTGGGGTGTTTATGAACACTGGGGACAGCTGCTGTCTGGACATGCTGAACAATGTAATTCACACTCCTCCATGACCTCTCTCTCTTCTCCCCTCTCCCTCTCTCTGATAAGATGTTATATTAATCTTCTCATGCTTAAGAAATGAATAACTCCTGCTTTACAGTACCTAGTGATTGTGTTTCAGGGTAGTTTATAATACCTCTCTTTACTCCACTGACCATCAGGAAACAGGAAACCAAATTGCCTTTTTTAAACTCCAATGGACAATACTGTGGCAAAGCAATAATGACTGTTTGCTGGTAAAGTGCCTTGAACCGCCTTTATTCAACACATGTAAGATCTCTGCACCTCTCATTTTCAATTTGCTGAGAAAATCAGTTTGTGTTTCCTTTTCTTTTTCGCCCCCACACATTCCGCTACAGTTCACCCTCCTGTATTTCTACTCCCGGATGAGATATTGGCATTTTACAATTTACTTCAAAGTTAATGCTGTGGGGGACTCAATCCCTCTCACAGAGTAATTGGACCAGCTCCTCAGCTGTACATGGATTGGTCTGAGTGTGTGTTTTTTCCTCTGAGGTGTGTTGCCGCCTGCCTAACAAGCCGACTCAATCACTCACAAATATCAAACCCAACAGGTTGAAGTGTACTACAGGGGAAATGGAGAGTTCACGCCCCAGTGGGCCAACATACACCTGCTGAATGTTAACAAGCGTTACTCTCGGGGGTGGGGGTGGATGTGGGGGCGTGACTGTGCCATGGCTGATAGTGTTGTACCGGAGAGAATCAATGACATGGAAGCTGTATTGCATTCATGTCTCAGGTGATAAATCACATCCACGTCCTATTCCATCAGCGCAATAACAACGTTCTCCGGTAACAAACCCTCACACAGCTTCAGGTGTTGTGATCTGGTGTCATTACACAATGTTACAACGCCCGATGCTGGGCAGGGTATTTTGATATGTAGTGCATAAATTAGACGCGTAACATCTGAGTGGAATGCAAAGCAGAGGAACTTTCCCCATTGTGCATATCAGTACTTCTCTGGTAAATAAACTAATAACTAATAATCTCTGGTAAATAAATATACTATATAACCAACAAATAACTAATTGCAATGAAAAGAAAGAAAGAAAAACAAGGCATCACTTTACATTTAGTCCATTTGAAGTCATAAATGAAAAGCACATGGGCAGTACGGTACAGTATGTGTTTCCAAGGGACAGGATAGTCTAGTGCTGTGTTGAAAGAGGTGGTGGGTTTGAGTTGGCCCACTTGTAAGCATGCTTGAGCAAGATGCCTAACCCCCCCCCCCCCACCTGCTTCTTGTAATACAAAAAATTGTACTCATTGTAAGTGACTTTTGGTAAAAGCCCCTGTGAAATGACCTTATTGTAAATCCTACCACAAAGGTTTGAGTCAATTTGGCAAAAATATAACAACTAGATATCAGATAAAAATGATAAGAAACACAAGTGGAAATCTTTACTAAAGTAAGCTTATGAGAAATTATATTTTGCTTCAATCTGCGATAAATTATTGTCAAAACCGAACAAAGAGAAGTTTATATGAAAACGAAAAAAGCATTTTGCTTGAAATAATTATTGTATTATGTCTGTGTGGACGAAATGGCTTTCAGACTGTTGTTTCTGTAGTTCCTATATTCCAATGTCATTACTTTTGCTTGAAGTAGAGATTACACAGCAATTGTAAACGTTAAGTATAGCACATCCCTCCTCCCTGCACTTGTCTCTGTGGACAAGTGCAGGGAGGGTTGTGAGGGTTTGTGTGACTGATCCTGCATGCAGCTTGGGGCACCCAAGGTGGGGTGACCTCTCGGCAGAGATTGATCTAGCCAGCATTAGCATAAGGGTGAATAGCCACTATATTCATTATGGCCTCTCTGAATCTGCTTAACCAGCCTCCTTCCGATCAATACAAGTTAGAGTAGCGGCAATTTACTCTGAGGGCTGATCGATAGCTTTATTGTTCTGAATAGTAAATCATTTGTATAATAATAGAGGGAATGGGGTCACCTAGTGATTGCAGGGTCATCTGGTTTAAAGCATGTCCTGCGTTGAATCAGATCCAGCCCAGCTAATGGCATGCTACATGTAGATCATTTCACATAACTAATATTCTCTTGTGTGATGAAGGGACACACCTCGATCTGGAATTACCCTTTGTGGTTTAAACCATCTTTACAAAGACACTGTTGCTGTGGTAGAAAAACTCTGTACTGAGTTGCTTGCGTTACTCTCTACCTTGACAGGCAAGGTATATGTGCTGGACCCATCAGGAACAATAGACCGTGATTGGTCGGAAATCTTCTGGCAGGGTGAAAATGCAGATATAGATATACAGTATAGACATAGACAGATGGAGCTCTATGGTGTTTCCAAAAAATTACATCTAAAAGGTATAGCTCTAAAATACTACTTACAGCTCTGCTCCACAAATATAAACGTGTGCCTTATTTCTACACTGTAAAAACTCAATCGAGAGAAGCCTCACAGTGTTACCAAGGTAATGTAAAAAATGTGGCGGTGGCTTGTCTCACCGTCGATGATCCTCTTCACTCTCCAGATGCGCAGGGTGATGATGAGGCTGATGGCATCCCAGGGGCTGCTCGGACCATTGGCCACTGTGGAGGCCACCATGGGGGCCAAGGACAACACAATGACGGCCCCATCAAACACCTAAGGGACACATTCTCACAAGTTGGTGCATACGAAATACTGTAGATTTACAAATAACATTAGGATTTCATTTGAAAACACACACATAATTCATAATGTCTAAATATGCATACACATGCATAAAGGCACACCTTTCCAGTCAGTAGGCACAGTAACTGTTTCACAATAGATCAAATACTAGCTCTTGTGGAAAGGAATTTAAAGGAAACAAAACATTTCATCATTATCATTTCAATTATTATATACTGTATTTAGTTTAAAGGGGCTAGTGGTTTTGTATTACAAGGTCATTTTAAAGCCAAATTCCAGATAGTTCTACTGCACACATCAGCACTAAACTGTACCTCAACCTTGTTCTCAATGTAGTCCCAGATCCCAAGCACCACTATTCTGAAAACAGTCTGTGAAGAAAAATGTATTCCAGAGAATAATCACATTTTCACACTTTAGTTTAACAATGTTAACAAATGTCAAAAATATCCATGTAGGAAAAGCTTTGGAAAAGCTTTAGGAAAACTGTAAGGTACTTACTCCTTAGAGTTCAATGTACAGTATATTAATGTATATGTACACAGACTCAAATAGGTTACATACTAAAGGTATACTGTGAAAAGTGCAATACAAAAACACTGTATGTATTTACTGTCTAATCTTACTCCCACCCTCTCCTACAGTATGTTGTTAATGTAGATATGTTGTCAGTTGTAACTTGTTTGTTCCTTTTGTCGAGCAGGCCCATTGATTTACACTCCAATTAGCATGAGGTGACATGTCAGTGTCTCTCCTAATCCATCACTGGGCCGCGCGTGTCTGACAACAGTGTCGGTGTAAGCGAGAAGCGCAGGCGTTCTCTCATTGGTGTGGAGTGACCAGGTGGCGACACATTAGCTCTAACCAACACACCTCGCAGATGACGGCTTTCTTCTATCATGTCAAGGAGACAAAGTGTTGGGATGGATCATATGAATGGAGGGCTGTAACCCCATCCCCACTACTCATCCACCACTCAGCTGCAAGTACTACTCCTGCTGGCTCGCTGAGATTAAAGTTTGCTTCAGGGTGCCGAGGCCAAAGCTATCAGCTTAATTTGTTTCATATATAGGGTCAGAGGGCAGTGTAAACAGTTTAAACTCCTCCCCCTCTCAAAATCATGTTTAAATAAAGAGTTATATGTTTAAACTATACTGTTTGTACTGTTCCAGTGCAATATAAAATTCCATGCATTTGTAAATATGCTTTTGAGATTAAAGATAATACAAAAGTATAACTATTTCTAGACATTTACATGATGATACTAATAAAATAACATTTTCTAAACAAATGTGATTTTGAATTTTAGTATAGCCCTTGGCTGTACAGTATTAGCTTAGCCTACTTACTTCTGGGATGAAATATTCCATTTTTATTCATTTATATTCCATTCTTTAAATGTGGAGACCAGAAACATAATATTTCATCTTGAAAATCATCTTGTGTGGACTCTGGTTATTGAGGGATATAGAGGTAAGGAAGGGTCTTAATTAAGTTTAATATCACTATGAGCCATGCCTTACCTCTGAAAAGAAGAGAGAGAGGATGATAAGGCTAATCCAGTGGATGATGCTGGCAAATTGGAAAGCATTGGTAACTAGTAGGGGATGAGAAGAAGGAACGTTAGCTTGAGAGATACATAATATTAGTCTGAAAATGCTTCATACACAAATGAAAATACACCGTATACATTCTGTATATACAGTAAACTGTACGTATCTGTTGCTTACGTCCTTACAAACAGAGATCCTAGATCAGTGTTTCTCAAATTGTGAGGTCATAAAATGTTGTTAGGGGGGATGTGAAAGAATACTATGAATCAATCCACTTTCATTGCTTTCGATAAAATGTGCAATGTTTCCAATGGTGTTAGGTCAATGGATTTAATCACTGTGTTTATGCTTTCAATAGGAGTGGCAACGGCAATCTTGCAACAAGTACTGTGCATACTGTATCCCCAAGAGCTTCTACAGTATCACTGCAGTATGCAGTCTGAATGTACGTTTAGGGGACATAGTATAGTCTCACCTCCTCCTACAAGGGTTGCTGGTCATTGGCAGTTTTATTTGAAATAATAGGACATAGGCAACGTTCTATAACATCTCAAACAGGGCCATATGACGTCAGTACTAAAAATTATACTAAAAAAGTATTGCAATGCTGTGCCAAAACAGAGCATACTTCCAAACCTTCCCTGTCAGCCACTATTGCACCTCTACAACCTGTCCAGCAGCATCCGTACTCCTCCTCACATCCCAGGCTCCATGCTGAAAAGCACCATGACAACCTGCATCCCTCCATCTCCTCTGTCACTAATCCCTCTACACTCCCAAGCGCTAACGTACGCCTGCCCCATTGCCCCCCATTGCCCGTCCCTCTATTCATCTTGGCAGCAGCGAACACCGTGGATTGGAATACATGTGAAGTGGCTGGTGTCCTGCGCTCTGCAGGGAGAGACTGGGGCGTCATTAAAGCCACGTGCCTCCTGGGTCCCCACCCGTAATCGATGGGGACGTGTGCCCGCTGCCATTGACAAGACTCTGGGTTCATTATCGCCTCTCTCCATCACTCACCATCACCGCTATTTGCCATCCACCAACCAGCACTGCCTCTCTGACTGGCAAGAGCAAATACAGTGGTGGATAGAGAGGAGTGTGTGTGTGTGTGTGTGTGTGTACTGGGGGGATTTGGGTTTTTATCAAATAAATCTAAATTTTTCAGTGGTGTTTGAGGTTTATTATGTTTTCATTTTATGTTTTCATTTCAGTTTGTTATTAAATAATTAAGTGTTTCAATCATCATTTATGATGATTGTTTGAAAGCTTTCAAACACAACGCAAGTTTCAAATCTGCTATTCTAGTCGAGGAGTTTTCAAAGTGAGGGGCAGGACCCCCCTATGGGTCAAAGGTGAGTGGGGGCCACAAGATGAGTTAATGAGTTGATGTGCATGCTGTTTTAATGGTGTTCATTATTTATATTCTACATTTATGTACTGATGATGTAATGAGACTAAAGTTATACATAACAAGAAGGATCCTCAGCGTGATTTTTATATTGTGGATACTGAAGACACGATGTGAGCTGTGTGTGTTTGAGTGCATGTCAGATCATGTGGCATTTACTGCCTGCAGTTCAGTGGAAATTAGCAAATGGAAATGAGCTTTAAGCTAAATCTGGTAACAAGCATCTTTCCACTGTTTTCCATGTATTTTGTACATGGTCCCGTCAAAAATAATAATAAATAATAAATCTTAGGCTGCAATGCATCATATCAGGATGTTCTACTGTCGGTGATCAATTGTTTTACGTGGAGGGTATACGAATATGGATTCTGTGTCTTGCTCACAGATACTTCAGCACTTATCTTTGAATGGCTTCAGTGGTTTAATGTTTGTTCCACTGGACATTTCCCAAGTACATGCATGAGACTGCATGAATGCCAAGCAGAGGATGGCAGAAAGCTGCCCTTCTATATTTATGCTCTGATAAAATACATTGCAAATAATATATGTCGTTCAGTCTAATTTAGCTGTTAACTTAATGTTACCTTGTTTCATTTAAACTTCATACAATGCCACAAGTTTAATTTTATTTTCTTATAGGTAAAGCAAGTACACGTAGGCTAGGATAGGCTGCCTTTTTGCTTTCATTGTATACTAATATGTTCTCCTGAAGAGAAAAGTCACAAACTATGCTTTCCATGTCGTTTTCAACCAAGAAGTGATCTACTGTAGCCAACAATAGCAATCTGTTAATTTTCACCTAAATAAGACACATTTATGAGTCCATTTAAGAGTTTCCCCTTTTTCCAAAAGGAGATTTATTCTAGCTTTCAAAAAGTTTTAAAACATCGTTAAAAATTGATTGTAAGCAACATTTCAATAAAGGTTCTGGGTTGACCATTTCTTTTAACTGATCCTTCCAAATGGGAAAACAAACTATTGGTGGCAATGTAAACAGTAGCGGCAGCCACTTACACTGTAGGAGCTTGGTGTCTATGAGCAGTTCCAAGGCTAGGAAGAGTACCACCAGGATGACACAGGCCACCAGGATACAGTTGAAGCCAGCGCTGAGCAGACACACCTGCCACAGGGCCACCCGACGACCGCAGCACGGCTTCAGCCAATTAGACCTGAGAACACAGGGCCACAGACAGGCAGAGACCATGTCACTCATATCCTTTCTGGGATTACGTTTCTTTTTTCCCCATTGCCTTTCACAAGCACACACTGGGACTTATGAGGGTGAGGGGGAGAGGATCTGTCATGGCCGTGGAGCCGTTTTTAACCGGGGTCGTCATGGTAACTTATAATGCATGCCTAACCTACTCTGGGGCAGGTTATATTCAGGATCACAGATGTTTAGACCAATCAGCTGTCAGAAGAGTGTCATTTATTCCCCGACGTAACAAAATCCTGTTTTGCCATCCATAAGGGCACCATAGGAGCACTTTTTGCAGAAATAAATGTATATATTCTGGATTCTATTCGGGCGTTATTGCATATAAAACACTTCAGTCTTACATAATATCTATTGTAACAGACAATACAGCCACCTAATGCTTTCAGGAATTAAATAATTCCTGCAGCAATATCCTATTATCTTCTAGTGGAACACACTAAATCATCACCTCTTAAGTTAATTTGTTTACCGGTATCTAAAATTGCAAAGAACATAATGCAAGTGGTCAAGGTGACCACCTTATGTGAAAGGTTCTTTATGGCAAAGGAATCAGACTAGTGTTCACAGATGCAAGTATGTTATTTCTTTATACATAACAAGGCATTCTCATAAAATAAATGTGTCCTCTCTTTTGTTCAGCATATTTTAAATAAATTCAGGCTTTTCCATTTAATTACAGAGGTAATTTCTGCACTGGTTTGTAACAAAACCTTCCTACTGTAGGTGAATGCACATTAATGTCTTGTCTGATATATTTAGGTTATGTTCTACCCTTGTTTGTAACACCTTCCTACATACAGTAGGACTACCACTAATGCATATGTTTAGTTGGGAATATTTAGGTTATGTTCTGTCCTGGATTGTAACAAAACCTTCCTACGTAGCACTACTACTAATACACATCAATGTTTTGTTGTGAATATTTAGGTTAGGTTCTGTCCTGGTTTGTAACAAAACTTTCCTACAGTAGGTGAATGCTTATCAATGTTTTGTTGGGAAAATTTAGGTTAGGTTCTGCCCTGCTCTGAAACAAAACCTTCCTACGTAGGCCTACTACTGTAGGTGAATGCACATCACTGTTATTTTGGGAATATTTAGGTTATCTTCTGTCCTGGTCTGAAACAAAACCCTTCCATGCATCTAAAATAAGTAAACCTGTTGGGTGGGCTCATTATGCAGGAATGTGCTCAGCGCAGCACTTGGAGGGAAGAGAGACAGCATTAGCACCTGTGGGTACCATGTACAATAGCAGTAGTAGTCGCAGTCAGAAGAGTATTTGCAGGTGCACAACACCACAAACATTTTTATAAATGCGACAACAAATTCTGACAACGAAAGCGAGCAAAGTTTCACAGAAGCACAGAAACAGGGCGCATACACCGATTCAGTCTTTTCACATTTAAAATCACAAACGTGGCAAAAAGCTAGCCCAGCTGTTGATGCAAACACAGTTTGATGGTCATGGTCGCAGTAAATCCATGAGATTGGTGTGAGACCGCATTGAGAGAGGAAAGGACAGTGAATCTCTGTTAACTGGCGACTTCTCCATCAGCCACATGTGTGACTGGAATAGTAATAGAGTCTCCTTTATACAGCGGAAGAAGAGACACACTGTGGATGATGCTGATTAACAAGAAGGGGTTCTCATTCGGGCAAATGACATGCAAATTCATCCGCACATAACTGTATTAATCCAGCTAGGAATTATGTGTTTGGCTAGCTATATGATCATTTCTATAGGCTGGCTTTTATGCAATATCACCACAGAACCTCCAGGATGACCGAATATTAGATCGCACACGTGTTTTAAGTTGAATATTTCAAACAATTCAACAATAAAGTCTTGTATGTTGTTATATACTGTTATGTATAAGTGGCGTAAACACCTTATAAACCGGTAGCTGCCAGGATACACCGTGCCCACCTCCAGCCTGCCCTGTACCACGGACCAACTGCTCTCAGTGCTGACAGTGGGAGCCGAGAGAAGCGATGCCTCTCACCAGCTCACCAGCTGGAGTGGAAAGTTGGCTGTGCCCGCTACCTTTCCTCTCTCCCATGCGCTGGCACGGAGGAGACATTGGCAGAGAGCAGCCGGGTGCCCTCGTCACGTCTTCATCCCCTGGCATGCCACTGAAAAGCTCCATGACAAGCTTCATTATCACTGTACCAACCCGGCAGTAAGGAAACACTTTACCTACCTGACCATCTACCCGGAGCTAACATCGGACATGGCCCAGTTGCTATGCGGCTGCGTGACGTGAATATGCGTGACGTGAATATTTGCAATCATTGGATTTTGCACAACCTTGTCTCTGTGATTGGCTCAAACAACCAACATATGACACCAAGTTGAGACCTACAACCCAGACCTGGCTGACTAGGCTTCATTTCTACCACTATTCCGACTACCACATCTCTAAAGCCAAGCATTTAATAAAAAATAAAACACGCAAACAAATAAATAATTGTGTTACTACTTGTTACAGCACTTGATGGAGAATATGTACTGTACAGATTCAAGGCCTATATAAACATGTCCAAGAGGACTGGGGGGATTTAGCAAGGTAGAGATGAGAGTACAGCTGTCCCAGGGGAATAATGTTTTATGCGTCACTTGGTTTTACTTTTGCTCAGTCATTAAGAACAGCACATGGTACACGAAGTACTACAAAATAATGCAGTTTATCAAACTGTATCAGCCCAACAAAACTGTCATCAATCAGCCAACATTTGTCCGTATTGACAAATGATACGTTACAAGACAGAAATTAATGTCTTGTTAGCGGCCGTTCACGCCTGACTTAATGACGTCTATAGTTACCTGGCAATATAGTGCTTTAAGCAGATGTCGACGTGATGGTGTCACCCGCCCATAGGTGTCTCATAAGGAGGCAGTATCTCACGCCCGGCATGGGCAGAGCCACGGCCCTGTAAACAATGCGCGGCTAATCTAATAAAGACATAATCCCGCTGTTAGCAATCATCTTCTTGGCTTTGGGCGGGGTGGCACACATTTGCAGTCTCCAGATGGTATAGAATCTGCTCTACAAGAGTCTCGGCGAGACACACTGGATGCCAGGTACCATGCCAGACTGTAGGCCAGACCGTATTGCAAAGAAGCATGGGCA
>JAODUG010000018.1:4749661-4762134 GCA_027564795.1 Aphredoderus sayanus | reverse complement strand
GCCAATTGAAAAACACACAAATCATACACAATCAGATGGCGCCGCCGTGTGGCTAAATACGAGATTTCTGAGTACATCACAAGGGTTAATAGCTTGAAATGGAATAAATAAAGAAACTCCAATATTTCATAATTTCTGGCAAAATGGTCGATAATATATCGTAAATACACACCCTGTGGATCTCTACCTACTATATAAACACAGTTAGCAAACATGTTACTGTACACAGTATTACACGTAACAAAGGCAATAATAACCTTCACAGAAATGTGTCAACAGCATGAGAGGGTGTACAAATGTGAGTTTGTAGAAAACTGCTGTGGTTAGCTAGCAGATGGCCCCTGTGACGTACACCAGAGCATGCTGGAGCTAGCTGTGCTTTTTAGTATTGTTCAAGTGTTGTAATTTATAAAATTGTCTATTTTTTATTTTAGTAGCTTTGTGTCTGTACAGTATTGTACATTCACATTTGTATGTTTCTGCATGTTAGAAGATACATGGGGGTGGGTGGGTGGTATGTGTGTGCACACGCACGCACGCATGCACACACATGCGTGTGCTTGTGTGTGTTTGTGCATATGCGTTTCCATGTGGCAGGGGCCATGGGAGATGAGAGGACAGACTGACGGACAGATGGACAGACAAGTTCAGGTCCAATTCCACAGCAGGTTCACCCAACCAAGACAGATCAGAAATATGCCAAGCGCATTTCTGATCTGTCTCGGTCAAGTGAACCTGCGTAAGGAGTTGCCACACATACTGTATTGTAAATCACATTATGGTACTGGTGTTGTGAACAGAATTGCAGTTTGCAGTGTTTAATCAGATGCGTGGACCGATAAAGATATTTGTGTTTAGTGTTTTAATTATTGCGCTGTTCCCTTTGGAGCAGCACCACATTCCCATACAGTCTTGGGGGAGAGACATTTTAACACTGCCCTATTGCTCCACATAATGCTTAAATTCTTTACACTAGATGCATGCAAGAATGAGTAGAAGTATGTAAACTAGAGCAGTAGTGTATGTACAGTACACAGCCTACACAGAACAGTGCTGTGTTCTACAGTAAGCCTTTGACTAACCTGGGTGGAGAAATAATAGTCAGCTTTGGAAGGACATTATTTTATGGATTCCACTTCAAAACCTAATGTTTTAGTGAAAATAGTTCAGCAGTAAAATATTGGAGTCAGAACAGGCCTGTTTTACCGTCATCCACGAGCCTTATTCAGTTTCTCTGTCCCTTACAGTACTTTTTTCTTTTTTCTTTTTTTTTTTTACATTATTCCATTTTTGTGTGTCTGGTCTCGACATGACATTTAACCGCGTCCACCCAAGGTCTTGTAAATCCAAGACTCTGGCTCCTCCGTTATTCACGCAGTGCCTGGAGAGAATGGCCCCTCCTCCCGGGACGATTTCAGCTGTCATGGTGACAGACACCGACAGCACACGACAGCTCCTGTGTTTACGCAGTGTGGATGGGAGAATGGTGTGTGTGCAAGTGTACACACAAGGTGTAGCATTGAGCATGTGTCAGTAAGTGAGTGAGTGAGTGAGAGTGTGTGTGTGTGTGTGTGTGTGTGTGTGTGTTTGTGTGTTTGCGTGCCTATTGGTTTTCATGGCAAAAGCTTGCGAGTTTTGTTTGCTCTTCCCTGTCCATGCGCACAGCTGCCTCACACTGTGAGCATGGCATTGTGGGTTAATAATAGGCAGAGGCCTGCTGATTGCACTCCTTGGAAGAGACACTGACACTCTGCTAACGCCACATGCACACACAGAGGGGGACACATCCATAGTCTCATAGATGTTAAACAAAGATGCTGTGTCTGTTGCAATAGACACATTTTCCAAATATGCCTGTCTGCCCAAAGAAACAAATGCAGGGAATGGAGAAATCCCTAATTTCACATTGCAAAATACATTTAGTGTACTGTAACATGTAGGGTATGTAAACTTGTAAATACATAAAGTTGCATTGCTACACAGTACATACAGCATATGAATACATATACTGTACTTTAACATTTAGAAGCACCTGGAAGCTTATATACAAGAAGCACAGAACCCATGTCTAAATTTACAGCATCGGTTCTGTTACAAAGGCTTTTGTAAGTAGTACAGCTGTCAATGGACTGCCTGTTCCTGCCTCATGCCCCTATCCTCTTTGCACTACATAAGTTGTTCTCTACAAGAGGGTCAGGATCCCGGGCAGGAGGGGCACAAGGTGCTTTTGGGGGCAAAAGATTTCAAGATTTCCATTTGGCATCGTGTTGCTTTATTTTCTACTGTAGGCTACACTGGATAATATAATAGCATACAATTGAACATATACAGTACATTTTGAAAGAGTGATTGTAAAGAAATGTAAAGACATTATGCATCAAATGCACTGTGAGCCATTATTTTTAGGGGCCAAGAAAAAGAGGGGGGATGGGTTTAGACACACTTCATTGCCATATTTAGGAAGTTAAACTTTATAGTTAGTAAGGAAGGACCTTGCATGGCTGACACCACTATCACTGTGTGCGCGGAGTATCTAAGTCAAGTTTTTCATCTTTAGCATTATTATATATATTATTATATATAATATATTGTTTTTAAAGCCATGTTAAACTTACAGCTTGGAGTTCAAGACTGGTAGATTGGAATGTAGGTGATATATCTAGGACAAAATATAACATTGTTAACAGCTTTCCAATGAACTGTGTTGGAATGATTATCAAGCGATTTTTATTCAAATATTTTTTGGCTGTATCTATTCATAAATGCACACAAATGAATAATTGTGTATGTGTGGGGCGCTTCCCAGCAGTCCCATGCTGTATGGCTGTATGCTGTCACTAACCACGAATGGCAGATTAATAACACAGAGCGCCTCATCCTCTGGGAACAAACAGCAATGGCAGTAGGAAAGTGTATGCCTCTACCAAAAGCTGCAGCTTGTTAAAAACAATGGCAAACATTTGCCAGCCCCCACCCCCCAGAAAACAAGTGGAAACCGGCGTTCTGTGTCATCTTTCCATACAATTAAGGTCTTAGAGAGTGTAATGCAAGGGTCTTGGCGAAGGCCGAAGCCTGCCGTTGAGATTTAGCAGTGCTGCCTTCTTCTGTGGTTTCTTCAAGATGTTCGACAGGAAGGAGGAAAAGCCTCCCTCAGCATTGATGGGAGCAACATGTTGACTCTAGTTCAGAAAACGGGAAGACCGTTCTCTTATGTCTAATTCCCTAAACGTACACACGCACATAGCCGCACACAGGCAAATGTGTCTGCATGGGTGCTTGCTCATATTTTGAAATTCAGTATCACTATCAATAAGTTGTTGACAGATGTTACTTATCAGCAGCTCAAACCCCCCTCGCCCTCCTTCCCGCACCCCCAGTGTTGCAGCCATGTCAATTGTACGGAGCATCCGTTTTGATTTGTGCCTGTCGGGTTAACAGCCATAAAAGATTGCTTTTGACTGACTGCAAAATGACTACTGCTCATCATGTTTGTTATGGTGTGCAAGCCAGGACTTGACAGATTATATTCAGCTGTTGAAATAAATGTGTGTGTGTGCGTGTGTGCGTGTTTGTGTGTGTGTGTGTGTGTGCGTGTGTGCGTGTGTGCGTGTGTGTGTGTGTGTGTGTGTGTGTGTGTTGTATGTGTGTTGGTGAGTGAAACTACCCCACAGTCACGAAGTAGTCTGCACCCAACCTTCCGGCATGATTGTCACATTATCACTGTGTGCACTCTGGCTTGTTAGACATAATGCAGAACTGTTATTTTACTTTCAGTGTAGTCTGTCAGCCCTCGCTATTATTATTGTAATCAATAAGCAGACTTAACGGAGCATTGTGTAGTACATGTGTATACCATTTAAAACGCACTGAAATAACACCAAAAGTCAACATTTTTAGGTGGTCTGACAGCTCCTCGCGGTCCAAACGAATGGTCGGTGGGGGGGGGACTAGGCCGTGCTGTGCAGTACAGTGGTTCTGGTTTTCAAAACGCCAGGGGACTGTCAACCTGATTCTGCTCAGGCAACACACTCTAACCATTGTAGAGGGCTGGTCTTCGCCCATCTCCCACCAGGCAGCCATTGGGGCTCCAGTGGTTTTCCTCTATAGAGCCAGGCCTTGCGGTCCTCTGGTGAGTGCAGCCACCGTCCCCTGGCCCGCACACAAAAGGCTTGCATCTTGTGAATCACTTACAGGCAGACCAAATGGGAAATCCACCCATGATTCACAGAGAGGAATGACTTTATGAAACTGACTTTAACGAACTTCTCGGCTGTACGTTGTGCCCTCGCATGCTCTCTCGCCCTTGCTCACTCACTCACTCACTCACTCACTCACTCACTCACTCACTCACACAAAGCTTTCAAACAGCGGACGTAAAGGTAAAAGATAAAATCAGAGAAACTCTGCTCAGCCACCATGGAACATTTAAATAGGGTTTCTGTTAAAGAATGACCACCTATTTCCAATGAAGGCGATGGCTTGACTTAATAAACTGCTCACGTTTTCTGCAGTGCCGGGGCCTTGTGAAGAAGTGTGCATGTCATTACAGGGCCCCGCTAAGTGGAAACTGTGTGCGCTTGACGTTCCACTCCGCTGGCAAAAGTAAGCCTTGCCTCTCTCTTGCCCCTTTCCCTTTGCACGGGTGTTTTCCATTGTAGCATGTTGTCTTAATTTGCTGGTCTGAACAATCACTCAGTCTTTGTGCTGTGTGCATAAGCTGCGTTGTCAGAATGAGGTCTTTATATGCCTTGGTCAGGGTGTTGGTTGGGGTGGGGTTACAACGTTTTGATAATTACCCATTTTACATTTTGACAGTAGGAATGTTTATCGTACTGAAAGTCCATCTATCTCTTCTCATGACACGTAATCTTTTCAATACTCTCCTTTGACATGGCCTTCATGAAAAAGATTGTTGGACATGACATTAACGATTTGTAACAGATCATAGATTAGATGTAAATCCTGTTACTTGGAAATGAAAGGATAGGGGCCAAAAACCACATTTACTCTCTATATGCTAATTTCACAATGAATCACAATTTTACACCAAAGTTTTACACCAGCAAATATTTCATAGACATTTTAACATTTTAACAGTGCTTCTACTGAGTTCCTCTACTGACAGTGCTTTAGAAATGCTACTACGGGAAGTGTAAAATTAACAATAAAAATGAATAACATTAAAATAATAATTATAGTAATCAATAACATTGATAATAAAATAAAATAAAAATAATAAATTAAAAATAATAAATCAACAATAATAATACAATCATAAATACATTTACCTTATATTTAGTATTATGCTTATGACTTAGACTTACTTTATTTCTTTGATGTTTATTGTATGTATGTTTAGACCATTTTTACCGTGATAAGCTTTTTACGGAGCACAAAATATCCTTGCACTAATTCAAATGAAATGTGGTATTATTTAGCAATACAATCTTCTCTGTACGCACACTGTAACATATCACGTACTGTATTGAGGACCAGGGTGAAGAGGCAGCTTTCGTATTGTAGCCAGCGCTAATAGCGGAGCAGACATGTAGTTTGCAACCTGACAAGGGAGCCCCCCTCGTAGTCATCTACGGAGGATCTCCCTGCTGCTGAGCCACTACAGCATGTAGTGCTGAATCATCAGCGAGGTGCTGCCGTGAGCAATACCAGTAAATCTGAGAAGAGGCTTTTGGCAAATGAAACTCATCTGAGGCCGTATACGACTCAAACCTCTCTTTCAGATCTAAATTATTGATAGGTGTGACTCGACCTTGAATGAAACGCGAACGAATTACGTGCCATCTTGTCGTTTGATCTCAAATATCAGATGCATTGTCTCAAGCAGAGCTGTTATTTTATTATTCCTGCTGCGAAAGGCTTTTCTAATTTCTAATAAGATATTCCTAAAGAGCATGTATTTTGTAAACCAAATGTCAAGTTTATAGACCATAGCTGAGCTTGTCTGACAATCAGTTCAGTTTTTAAAAAATCGTCTTTTTTTGTTTCAGTTAACACCCTTATTAGATAGCTCATTCATATTTTATAGTATAGTATAAATAGGTCAGTCATGTGTTGTGTGTGCCTGCGTTTGTGTGTGTGTGTTTTTCATAACCTGTGAATGCCCTACAGTTGTGTGTCTATGTGCGTGTGTGTGTGTGTGTGTGTGTGTGTGTGTGTGTAATTGCAAGTTTAGCTGTCTGGAGCCTCAATGGAAATGTTCCATCTAAATAAACTCAAGTTTTCTCAGATCCAAGTGCAGCTGTCATTTTAAAAGTGAGTAAATGCAGGATTCGTACAAAGTCAGCTTTCAACTGACTCTTTTTTCATGAGAAAACCGTAAGAATCCATTTAGTAAAGAAATACCTGAAGCCTAGACTGAAGATAATAGTTTGTTTTAAAACTGTTAATGATTTATTTTGCTCTATATAAGGATCTCTTGACAACGAGTTCATGTTGCGTGCAAAAACCATTGTAGCGGAAAGTCAGATGTTTTCACTGACGCCCACTCACTGTTGGTCGGTAGCAACCTTGTATTTCCCTGTTGTTTTGTTTTGCTTTGTTAATCATCCCTGATTAAGTGACCCAGCCGACACATTAATATTCCACTGGAAAGTCTGGTCAGAGCTTTTTGTGATAGCATACTGTCTGAAACTGACTGAAATAATATAGTAGGTACTCAAATCAACCTGTTGGCTAAGCATTTGCATGCTAACATTAGTGCTGACAGTAAATGTAGAATAAAAAGTGACTGTGAAGATGTGAAGTGAAAACAAAAGAAAGCTACCAGTGTTTCTGATTTTGTGATTACAGCACCTAGGCTGGTCTAACTCCAGCTTTAAGATGGAACGATAATCAAATAAGCATGATAATCATAACCTATAAGCGCATATGCTTCAGTTTTCTTATTGAAAACATTTTAGCTTTTCAGTTGTCAAATAGTGTTACTGTCTACCAAATGTAACCACCACAAACAGAACAGGCATTACAACTTTCAGTGCACACTAGGGAATCAGAGTGGAACATGAAAATGGTCAGTAGAAATTAAAAAGGATGTGGGGCAGATAACAGTTGTAAGAAGCATAATAGATTATAATCAAACCAGGAGCAGCAAAATAGGGAAGTTAATTAAATTAAAAGAATAACATATCCGTTATATATCATATATATTTAGTTATATCAATAGTTTGGGATCTCAACAACCATAATATGGCCTTTGCAGACATATTATAACTTGTTACAAATATTAAAAGTGATGTTAGCAGCGACAGCCGCAGTGTGTTTTCTGTGTAGTCTATGTATGTGTGAATCTGGTTGACATGGTGTAGGAAAACTCCCACGCTAACAGGATGATCTATGTAATGCTAGCTGAAACAAAATGTCTCAGTCACATCAGACAACACCAGCCCACAGCACAATGTTTCAACTGGTCCATTATTTAACTTTCACTTACTGTAGTCTATTTTAAAGTATTTGAAAACAATTGCAATAGTCTTTTCTTTGTTACTTTGTGTATATTTATTTACTTACTTGCAGCACATTCATAAATTTTTATAGGTAGTGTTGGTAATTTCCAAGTGAATCCTCTATAGGAAAAACTTGAATTTACAGATGGCGCTCTCAATAATTATAACAGTTATAGAGTATAGCAGTTAATTCACTGGCATTTCCTTGTGGGCTTTCCTCCGCTTTGTTCGTGATTTGACAACATGTTTGCACTGTAATAGAAGTATGTATCATACTGTAATAGAGGCCCATGGTGTCAAACTGGGCCAGAGGTCTCCCTCCCTGAAACAATTTTCCAAGCCATCTTCTTGCCATGTCTTGTTTCTAACCTGTCAGCATCACCTTCTGAACACCTTCAGAAACCACAACAGGAATTCAAAGCAACACATATGTGGCTTAAATTGAAGATAAATCTTACTCCGATGGATTTGTTTTTTCACCCACCACAAATACCAAAAATATTTATGCTTTCTTTTCAACTCCTAGCTCTGCTTATTTTTAACATTGGTTTACTGATTTTAACCGATTCCTCGCTGAGTCATGCTGAGCTAAAAACAGAAGCACCCACTGGCTAAATAAAAGGGACAGGGCAATGAGCAACGGCTATTTGTTTATCTATTTAATATCAGGCTCTTGCAGACTTGTAGACAGTAATTCACTTCTCTTTGCCTCAGTGATTTTACAACAACTGTAAACTAGGTTTTATGCAGGCCCTTTTCCACCCAATAATGGTGCCCGAGGAAACATGCTGAACCACTATTAGTGTCTTAATGAAGTAATGGACAGCTTGTGTATATAAGCTGTCCATATGTGTGGTAAAAACTAAAATATTTTGGATGAAGACAAAGACCGTCAGTGGAATAGTTTTTCTTGTTTTGGAATAGATTTGTTGCATCATTGGTGCTTCTACCTCATGTCAAACTATCAGTTTGTGTCCTTTGAGTGTGCCAGTCTTGGACTAATTTTTGCTAGTATTACGTGTTTACTTTTACAAGGTCACTTGAACTCATTTGATGTCTCAGCCCTGTAAAAAGAGTGCAAGATCGCCCCCTGTAGGCAAAAGCGCAAACATCCAGTTCCTCAAACATTTCTGCAAAATCCATTCTAACTGATGTTGTAATGCATGTATAACGTAGACATTAACCAAGTTCTTCCTGTCATGTTACAGTGAATGAGATCATTGACAGAGACATGTCCCAGTCCCCCGGGACACATGGTCCTCCAGCAGCACACAGCCAGTCGTAGCTCCACCCACCCATGCAGCAGGACAACAAGGCCAGCAAAGGACCCCCCCACCCCCCCTTTGTGTGGCCTCTTGGACCTGCCACAACCAACCAGACGGACAGGCAGCCATGTGCCCCTAGCCTGGCCTCGTGCACGCCACACAAACACATCAAACACGGTTCGTACTCGTACGCGCAGTAGAAGCCTGTGCGATGAGTCCACAAGCAGAAGGAACCAGCCACGTCGACTGACTCCGCGGTTAAACTAGTATTATAGTTACGAGAGAGTAAAAGAGGAATGTGCTCTCTCTCTAGCTCTCTAGCTTTCTAGCTCGCTCTCTCTCTCCCTCTCTCTCTCTCTCTCTCTCTCTCTCTCTCTCTCTCTCTCTCTCTCTCTCTCTCTCAGCGTCCTTCAATTCTCAGGCCCACACCTTAGGTTTTGCAAATATGCCCATCGTTCTCGGTGTATAAAGCTAGACAATCTAATTGAACCACATTTACTGACAGTTCAGTTCTTCAGCACGACTGGACAGAAACTAGCTCGTCACAACACTCTGTGGTGATTACAGTATAAACATCATCATGTATTTTTCCTATCCCACTTACTGTACCAGCATTGAGCTTCACAGGTAAAGACAGCTTATTGTCTGCATTTAGGTTTTAGCTCAGAGACAGGCCTTCAAACCAAAGGCAGCCCAAAGTAGAAAGCAAGGAATGTATGATATGGACTCAGAACTGGGATACACACCATATGTCTGTCTAAATTACTTACTTCTGTGTAATCCTAATGCACTATCAGAACGCAAATGCGTGTATTCACGGCAAGCTTTTCTCCATCGTCACTATACTGTGCCTAAAATATCAGTTGGAGCTTGTTTTATTTGACACTAACTTGAAATGAGAAGAGTAATTACAGTAACCACATACATTAACAGCAAAACCAAACCCAAACAGCAAAACCTTTGGACTTCAGTATGGAAGATTTGTGTGTGCTCCACTAAAGTGTGGTGAACCATCCCCCTCGCCCTCCAACACACAAACACACCGCTGTCAGTGTGTCCCGTTTCCCAGTTCCGAGTTCATGGTTTGTAACTAACGAGGTCGTCCAGTCCTTGTTTTGCTCCCGCAAAACCCCCGCTGTCCCCCGTCGCTTCCTTCAAAGGTCTCTGGTTTGCTTAGGGCTCCAGGACAAACCTGTCCTGGCTCCTAGACTATGTTCTGCAACATGCAACATTCCACAACTTCTAGTGACCTTCCACCCATGTAGATACCTGTACATTATTATCCCTGCCTTATGCTTGTACTTACATTTCTCCAGCTTTGCTACTACTTCATGTTCTTTTTAAGTTGAACAAATGCCTTATTAACATTTAGCAGCTTTTAATGGTAAGCTTTTTTTGTTTTGCACAGCTAACTTTGAGGTTGACTATGTTTTGAGGAAATAGATGTATTACTAGACTGATTGGGACCGGGTGGTTTTGAGTTTGCGACAGTTCAAGCAAGTTTTTATTTTTATTTTTTATTTTCTATTACTTTTTTTATTTTTATTTTTACCTATTTAAACATGCCTATAAATGTATTTAAGTTGTTTAGTTGGAAAGCGGTGTTTGAAATGTCCACACAGGTTAGAATCTGTGCCCCTCGTTTGTCATGGAATCATGTAGTCAATTTCCCAGGGACCGCTGTGTGCCTTCCACCTCCTAACTGCCAAGGTACGGCAGGTTAGCCCACATCATAATGACAATGATCACACAGTGAAAGTGGGTTTATATTTGCAATAGAAAGATGTTAATTGCCATTAATTGCCCCACCCCAGCTGTGCAGTGGAGAATGAGAATTAAATGTTCAGAGAACTGCCCTGAAACGTTCTGGTTTTTCAAAACCCTTTATTCTTTGATACTACAGTGACAATCACAATTTAGCTAGTAGGGAATGGTACTGTATCTATAAACATTTTTGTATTAATTAAGTGATATTTCCCTCTTATGAGAGGAAGGCAATGGAGATACGGTTGCAATAAAATGAAAATATTCCGTTATGTAATAGCAAGTTCAACCTAAACCAGATTTGCACAGAGGTTTTTGAATGGTGAATGGATAGAGCTTCATTATTATGATCATGACCTCTGAAGAACTTATCTGGCTCTTTGCTTTAAGTTTCTTGACAGTGGTACTGATTTGTATTCATTGCTAACGACCATCTTGACTCAAACCCAGGTGGAATTTAAGTCTGCTATGCACTAAAACTGCCTTATGCCTTTCAAATAAGATTAAAAGAAGAAACTAGAACATACCTATAAATGTAGACTGCAGACATGTATATGCTAGCACACCAGACTTAATTTCATCGATCTGCCTTGTAAAGGATACATTGCAAGTCTCCACGTAGGTTAGCTTGCTTGTGTGTATGGCTGTTCATACCAAATATGTTCATCAAAGACGAGCATTTTCAGTCCTTTTCCCTTTAGATAATAAAAGCACGCACGTGTATTAAGGCTATGCAAACCACGACAGCAATGAGGTGATGCGATATTTGACAATAAACACAAACAACCAGATTGTAAACTGTACAGTTTGTGTACTATTCCTCATTAACTTTAAAATAGAGTATATGATGTCATGATGTGACTATGTAAACTATTAGGAATGCCTTAACTCCTGTTTGAATACCATTTTGCCAGTGTGTCTGTATGCTTTTCTGAAATTTCTTTGACAAGAATAAGTCAATAACTATTCATTTGGTTTGTTCATTTGTCTTTTGGGAATTCAGGGAGGTAATTTGGTTTTGTTGAGAGGGGTAGCTGTTTGTATTTGAAGGCTAGTTCTGTGATCTGAAAGCCTTCAGGAGAAAAACACAAAACCAGCATTCACAGCAAGTACTCGCTGCCATCTTCCTCTGTGGCAACCAAAGACCGAACAATATGTTCCCATTTTACGTAATGGTAAAGCAAGACTGTAGAACTCTATTTTTGATACTGTTTCAAATGGATGTCATTCCTAAAAGGTTGGGGACATTTAAATGTGTCTATAAATCTATAAATATATAAATATGTTTTGTAAAATAAAAGGGAAATACAGGTTTAGCTGATGTTTACCAAGCCTTGTATTGTCATTTCTTGTACATTTTGTATTTTAAACATTTTGTAATTTTAAGACTGCAGTGCTTTTTGAAAATGTATTCAAAGGGAATACCTTGCATCTTAGGCTTTTAAGTAGTATCTCAATAAAAAAAGAAAATGCTCAACCACTGCTTTGTGTGACCATTTCAATGTACTAGAGCAGAGGTATTTTCAGGCCAATGACCCACTGGCTGATAGATACAGCAGGGGGAGCTCCTATTACATTTAGAAAATCTTTGTTTATTAACCCTCATGATGTCCTTCGGGTCAAACTGATCCAAATCACTAGCTCTTTGTGGCAGATAGAAGGTGTTTAACCTAATTCTACAGCTTACACACACATATGATGATCACTGCTGGCACAACAAGGTGTGTGTTTAAAACTCAAGGACAACAGGAAGGTTATAAGGCACGACTAAAACAAATACATAAAGAAATAAATAAATACACACAGCAATGACAATAAAAAGAACCATACAATCATTCACAAACAGATGGTGCCATCTGGTGTTTCAAGACGATATTGTAAGGGCATCACGAGGGTTAACCCTTGTAATGTACTCCGGGTCAGAATGACCCAAATCACTAGTTTTTGTGGCAGATAGAAGGCGCTAAACCTAATTTTACAG
>JAODUG010000018.1:4720083-4731786 GCA_027564795.1 Aphredoderus sayanus | reverse complement strand
CACACTTTAAAATATGGTGTGTACAGCAGTTTTAAACCCATAAAATTAAGATTTTCAAAATGTAGTAATATTAACACTAACATTGATGTATGTGTCTCACATTCTAGGCCTATTTAATGTACAAAATACATTTCAGGGTGCAGTTGCTCTAAATGACCACGTTAAAGTTACTCAGCAATTCCATTTCCACCATTTTCCATTGCTATTTTGTATACATCCACCCATCTTTTGTACTAAGGACATGGATGGCAAGAAATGGACGAGACAGAATGGTCACACTATAAACAAATGGGGTCATGGAGAGGAAGGCTGCATTGGAGACCGCAAGACAGGGGAGCAGGATACATTCCAACATGGAGGGCAGGGTGAGGTCCTCCACCGGACCAGCGTTGGGGCAGCATTGGTGAAACTCCTTCCTCACATCCACAAAGGAAAAGAAACATTCCTGAAGCACAAAGTTCTGGAGGGACAGAACAGTAGACACACTCAGTAGGGCAGCGACAAGAGATTCAAAGGTTCAGCAGACATTTGCATTAAATAAGCACTCAGACTATTGTGTCTATCACATTCATTTCCCTATGACATATTGGCAGATGGGAGTGTCGTTTAAGCTCTATGTGAAACATATGAACTGAGGAGGCTATGTCTGTCTGAGTCAAGATAGCTGACATTCCTGTGCAGATTATGACATGTTGCTGTATGCCAATACGCAAATGCCTGAAAGAGCTAATGTCTGCCTGACCTAGGAAGTAGAATTACAAACAAAATATTGCAATTTGATTAACCCTTTCGACTGAAAATGACATAAATCACTAGCTCTATGTGGCAGATAGAAGGAGCTAAACTACAGCTTTCACAGACCCATGATGTGCACTGCTGGCACAACAAGGTGTAGGTTTGAAACCCGAGGACAACAGGAGGGTTAAAAGGCACGAAAAGAAATGCATAAAGAAATAATTAAAGAACAATACACACAGCAATGACAATTAAAAAACACTCAAAATCATACACAATCCAATGGCGCCCTCATTCTATGACATCACGAGGGTTAAAGAAATGTTTATTAAAAAACACACAGGTCACAAACCTTTACCAGAGGCTAAAGACTTACTTTTATGCATGAATAGGCTCTGTAAGACAGAACAACCCATACCTTCTTGGAGGCCTCGGGGTGCAGGACCTGTCGGATGACCAGGGGACCGTCGACACACAGCGTGTAGGAGCTCCTGCCGAGAGCCTTCACGTCTGCCGTCACAGACTGGTGAAACTGCTCACCAGAGAGAGAGAAGAGGTCAGTGTAGCACAGTAACTACCTGGCAGAGGGGCCAGGCTAGTGGCAAGGATGGCCAAATCCAAGCCGAGGAGTCTGCGTTGGAGCTCCAACACGTCAGCCTGTCAGCCTCCATGAGCAGGACGCATAACCTCTATCTGCTCCCCATTACCATTAAAATACTAAGGAAATACATTACAGTCTTTGCTTGGCACATACATTAGCAATGTATGAATTTAAAAAGATAATGGTGTTGCTTTACAAATCATCACATGGCTCAGGGATGAGTGTACATAGTGGTTTCCAGCAATGGGCGAAACAGGCGAGAAGTTGTTTTGCTTTGCCTTGTGGGTCTGTGCACATTGCATTTCCCTACCCCCCCACCCCCAACTGCTTCCCTTCCCTTCCTGAACAAGCGTCTGGTCTGACAGGTTTCTACAGTATGTTCCCATAACTGAGGGACCGTGACACTAATCATTCTCATCATGGAGGTAAAAAAGGGAGCTAGACCAACAGTCAAAGACCAGACGAAAAACAACTTTTTCAAGACAAACCAGCCTGTCTCCCCTCTATGTAAACAAAGATGGTTCAGTAAGCAATCATTACCGTACTTACTCTCAACCACATGACTGAAGTCAAGTGATTTACCTATATTGTACACCTACCTGTGTCTAGTCAAAACTAGGAGAAATTTACAGGGAACCATTGCCATTGTTGTGTAAACCTGCCAGTGGCAGTTAACAGTCAACAAGACAAGCAGCTTTAGGGGTTTAGTAGCGAGCAAGTTTAGGGGTGCCATTTGATGATTGTACAAAACGTCACATTGGAAGGTATTTTAATATTTATCACAACTTGCATAGTTAGAGGGAATAATGTGTGTATGCACCTGCACCTTACACTGCAGAGACTTGACTGTTTTTTAACAAAGCTTGAGACCAAATGTGTAGTTAATAAAAACATCCCTTGTATCTCATGTTTCATACTGGTAATTTCAGGGTAATCTGTTTTCAATAAAACAATGCATCAAGTGTTGCCCATTTCTTTGTCCCCTTTTTGGGTGATATCAACATCAGAAGAGCAATAGATTTAGCCACACCATCATTTGTCTATCATGTTAGGAGTTACGAGGGATCTGTCCAGAAGATCTTAAACCAGAGGCCCAGTGATTGATTGGACTCCACACTGCCAGTGGCCATGTATGACATCCTCAGACAGTAACAGAGAGCATTAGCTACGCATGTTGAAGCATGCTGGTTGACAGACAGCATAGAAATCAGGGGTTATTTAAAAAGGCCCAGCCAGCTGCTGTTTTCAGTGCCAATTGCTTTATAAAAAAAATAAAGAGGGAGGGACTCAAAAATATAGATATGTTCCCGAGAGAAAAAGTCTCTCTCTCTCTCTCTCTCTCTCTCTCCCCTTGTCTGTTAGGCAATACATAGATCTGTGAAACTGAGTTTTTAAAGATATATTGCTATAGCCTTAAAAACTCAGTTTGGATTTCTAATCATTTATGTAACAAGGTTTAAGTCAACTGATGTCACTGCTCTCACTGAAATCAGATCAATCATTTGAGCTGCTGTTTGCTAGTGGAACTGATACAATAATGTCCTCTATGCTATAGCATACAAATTATTTAGTTATATTGCAAGTGTTAGCCTAAATAATATGCAACTTCTATTCTTCAGATCCATTCTTAAGAATAGTGTAAACATTGCACAGGTAACTTATGAGTTGAGTATAGTTTGCACATACAGTAGCGATACATTGCATACCGCTCCACCTTCCTCAGTCTCAATCAGATAGCAAATGTTTTACTGAAGGTGGTGACACACCCTACTTCTCAAACCACATTTTAATTAAAACAAACACAGGACACACCTCTAGCACCAACATCAATGTGCTGTACATGTGTTGAGGAAAAGAATTTTAAGCTGGAGTTTTTTTTCCCAGGGCCTAGGTAGTAGTAGGTATACAACCTAAATAAATACCAAAAAGAAGAAAAAAACATGTCTTCCGTGGGTAATTGTGATGACCCCCCTCTCCTGGCAGAGATAAAGGCTTTTATTTATTACTACTATATCACTTCAGAACAATTTCTATTCCGTTTTTCTATTTCTCCCTTTCGGCATCATGTGGCAATAAAAACAAATCTGTAGATAGTTATAAATGTTGCCACACAGGATGTCAACATGTGTTAGTGTAAAATCTGCTCCTCTTGATCTGCCATGTGATCCATGTTCTACCCACCCATGAGATGTTTTACACATTGTATAGCACATTTCTCTGAAACCATGTCCGATTTGCTTTCAATATACCATAGTCTGAGGGGTGGGGGGGAATAATCCTTTGTACGGTATGTGGCCCTATTAGTGTTTCCTTGCTGCTATAGCTGGACTGTTTGCATGCAGACACCAAGCAGGTTGGTAGTTGAACCCAGCTGATAAGAGCAGGGTGTGCCAGTCCACACCATTATACAGTAACATTAATACATTGTTCATTTAAAAATAGCAGTGTTGCCTGTAGTGACGTGACTATAGATCTTAATGAATGCACAGCTGAAAACAGAATATTGTGGCATAGTCATATAGTAAACAGACCAATCCTGTGGCACTTCAATTGAACATTACAATGCATCTTCAGAAATGCTTACAGTCAATCGAGGTCATGAGAATGATTTTAATTGGTGGTAATACAGTTTATTGAATAACCACGCATGGTTAAATGAAGAAAAACTAATAGGATTTTAGTTTTTTTAGCGGCAGTGGACAAATTCTGCAATTTAAAATGAATGTTTATCACTAGCTTATCATTTTAAACATTTTGTATTATCCAGACAACAAGCAAGTTAAAATGCCTTCTAAATGCAGGTAAAACATTTTTTAAATGATTTACACATATTGCAGATATCACATATATATCAAAGTAACTGGCAAATTCAAAAGCCAAATCAGCCATTAAGTTTTGATGAAGTAATTAATCGGCCTCAAAAAGTTTTTATTCGATCATGCCAGTGCTAGTGATAAGCACTCATGTCATGACCACACCCAAACAGGGTTGACAGAGCACATGAGAACACTGGCTGTTACTAACGTGGCTACAGGCAGGATGCAAAGAGCTTGTGATATCATTCGGCAGGCTGCGACTTGCTGCTGGTCTCAGGCCTGCTCTGCATCAGCTATACTACAGCTGGGCTAATAGCTAGCTAGCGCAGGCCTCTGTTACGAACACTACTGCATGGCAGGTGTGCAGCGCACCACATAACACGCCCAACCTACCTACACCATCCTACACTGCAATAGCAGACATCTTGCCCCGTCTTGCTCTGGGCTTTCCTACCAGAATAGATGTTTCACCAAAGGGAAAACAAACAGGTGCCATTGGGACACATGGCTGGACACAGACAGAAGCCATAACTTCACTGTAAAACTTGGGTGAACGGCGTTTCCTGACACTCATGAGAATCCACCATACCAAAAACACTTTCTATAGATCACAGGAAACAAATGCAAAAAAAGTTATATAAGAGAATGAATGGAGAACTATTAAGAGTATAATAAGCTTTATATACTTTTTGTCTTCATCAATAAACTTCACAAATAAATTCAGTCTGGCCAATAGACAGAGAAAGTGAACAAGCACACAAAAGGCATGAAAAGTAAGTATTGATTGCTTAGGTTAATATTTGAAGGCTCAGCACACAAACTAACCTGTGTAGGAACAAAAAGACCTTACTAGGCCTGTGGGAGACTGACTGATCTTACACCCAGAGCAGCATTATTGTACACAAATCAAATTCAAACAAAACCGGAATTTCTGAGCAATTACCTCAAAGAATGTGCTTGTTTGTGCTACGCTGTACATTAAAAACACAACACTAACTTTTTTTGCAGCACTACAATGAGAGGTGTACAAACTGGAACACTAATGGGTGGGGAAAGGTTGCCAGGAGCGTAAACAAATACTCTTGTCAGAGTGGCTGAAAAACATGTTTGGCAACATTCGTTTTTGTCAAAACATACCGACTGAATAGGAGGAAACAGAAGATTCCCAGTCTATGGCAGTGGTTCTGAACCTTTTTGAGTTGCAACTCCCAAAAAGATGTTCATAGTTTGACCCATCAAAAAAATAAAATAAACACACACCACAACAACACACCACACATACATGCTTACATGTGGCTCAACTCCCTCAAAAGAGGAGCATAAACCAGCATATATGTTTAGGGGTCTCAAACCCATGTCCATGTCCTTCCCTCCCACCACCATCCATGTCCTGCAGGGCCAGGTAAACATTCCGTCTGCCAGATGTCTACTGCATGCATCAGACTGGGACAAGACTAGGCCTGTCAGACCCAACTCCACTCCCTGCCCATGGAGCCCTAGGCTCTGCCCATCACAGTTCCTAAACTGTCAGTAAAGTTTAACTATACAGCCAAACGGCTGATGTTTGATCCCACCAGTTCCGTACAAATTCAATCCCGCCACCCTCCCAAAGCAAAATGAAGTCATTACAGAGAAATATGATGCCTCTTCCAATACTTTAAAGCCTGTCTTGGCTAATCTTGCTCCTGGCAAAACTATAATTTGTTCAACTTTGATGTGCATTACTTTTTATTTAAACATTATGTATCAGTGTCATAAGCAAATAGGCCTACTGCATGAATAACCTGAATTCTCAAGTATCCTAGAGAAGACTGTGACATTTGGGATTAGTGGGGGGATTTGAGACCTTGATTGAAATGACTTTAGTTCATCAGAGGTAAATGGCTCACCTGTTGCAGAACTTTGTCCAGAGGATCAGCCTTGAGGATATCATCCAATTTTAGCCCAGTCTCTTCTTTACACTGCTCTGTCAATTCTAAAGTGTCTGGCTTGACAAGACATCTTTGAAGTTTCCCCACCTGAGAATGGAATTACTGTTTCATGCCACAGACAGAAATTGCTTCCCGAATTGCTTCCCATATTCAAAAAATATCTTGCTTACATTTCTTATTAGAGCCGACCACCAATTGAGACAATGCATGAAGTCAGTTAACTGACAATGTAGTTGCAAAAGCACTCAATTGCCAATGGAGCGTTGTTATTTATGTCGAGAAGTTGGCATTTAAGTGACCAAAAAGGTGTACTTTACATGGTAGTCTTAAAATGCTGCTTGTCATATTGCTACTGTCCTGCTTGCAAAATGCACACTTGAATATGGTGTGCATTTAAAATATAATAACATTGTAGACTAATAAGTAGCCTACGGTAACGTAATCAAAATTAATGATTTCAAAGCACACCTCGTTGATTTAAACGCCAACTACAAAACATATACTATCCCACTACAGGTAGACACTTGGCTACATTAGAAACCGTACAACGGGTCAGAAAGGTTCGTACCTTTTTCTCACGTAGGTCCACAATTTGCCACACCAAGAGAATTAATTCCCTTTCATCCGAACCCAGTTTACCCCCATTTGCACCAGCTGTTGCCCCAAAGAACACCACCAGAGTATCACTGTGCGAAGCCATCAGGGACCACAAGGGTAAAAACTACAATTAAAGCAAAGATCAAATAAAATAACGAGGGTTTACCCCTTTTCCAAGTGATAAGAAGAGCGAACTAAAGATCTGGAAATTCAATTAAAGTAAACGAAGAAAGGAAAGAGAAGACACGATAGAGTTTGCGGTCAAAGACTCTACCTGCTACCTGTTCCCGTACTTGAGTGTTCTATCCAGAGATACTGGTTTAACTGGTAAAGAAGGGTGGAAATCCGTGTTTCTTTTACACGCACTCCATAGCAAGCCCTAGAGGTGTTTTTTTTCTTTCCTTGCTTTTTTTTTCTTCTGTTACCTGTATCTACTCGGCTGAAGTCCCATGGGGACGGCCTATTGGTTGGTTTGCAAAGGTGAGGGCGGGGCGTTGCGATGTATCTTCGCAATTCATTGGACAGGTTTGTTGAAAGAGGAAGTAGAGCGTTCTGACGTTCTCATTTGATCACTGTGAGGCACATGAACGATTTGGACCATACGGTTACGGGGAATTAATCAATATTTTGTTTTACAGCACATATGGGTTGATAAGGCCACAATCTTACCTAATTTAGGACAAGAGCTCATATATTGCAAGCACTATTAATACTACATTGGGATGAGGACAAACGTAGATTTTAAAATATGAGAGTAAATACAGTTTGGAAAGGAATGCAATGCCATAGAGTTTGGAGGAGTAGGCTGGCCTATGTGAATTGTTTAGCCTATAATTTAGAGATAGGGATGGGCCGCTAATGTTTTATTTATATTCAGTCTATGTATTTGATCCTCAAATGCATAAACCATGCATACACATAAGGTGTATATTAATGTAGGCAATTATGTGTATGCGCGCACGCGTGCGTGTGTTTTGACAGTTGACTACTGAGTATGTCAGATGGATACTTACAGTATGTACTACTATCCACTGGATTTGATAGGTTTTTCACATGTGAATATAATACTCTTAAAGTACACATTATTATAATGGCTTAAACTTATTTTGAATTTAGTTTAATACTAATATTAAAATTATGTATTAATTTAATATAGCCTAGAGGGTTTATTTGGAATAGCATTCTGTTTGTTCAGCAGACTCATACGTATTTGCTTCCTCATTCTGATAAGGATAAAGATGTCTTTGAGCAACTCATGTTTTGTTCTGCTACTAACTATCCAGGTTACACCATTATTTGCCATATCAAAGTCAAACTAATATTGACGTTTTCATAGGCAAAGCCTATCATCACAAAGATTTATTATCTCACAATTCACTCTTAATACATTTTGCCTATTTTATTTGACTCAATCTTTTTTTTTGTATTGTGTCGTAACAGGAGCATATTTTTCCAAGTTTCAAACCAAAATGTACCTACAAAACAATGTTTGTGTAATAATAAGATATGAAACATTACTTAAATGTGATGAATTCTAAGTACATTCAGCATTTGTAATGCAGTGGTATCATATTCAGTTAATTCAGCAGGCTCTAGCCCCACATATCCACATCTGCAAAAGTTTTAGATTTGGGGAGTACATTAGTCAGTTTGGCCTTTCCCTCCCTACATCTCTTCCTGTGCAGTCAGATGACGTGTTTTGCCTTTCTTTCTCTCTTTTTTTATTCAAGAAATGTTCAATATCCATTTTATCAGTCAATTAAAGAATACTATATAACAACAACTTCAAACATCACACATCCACCAGTGCACTCCGACCTTTCTTAATTATATACGCAGCATACAAAACTGAGGCATAATGTTTATTTCATTTGTGTATTTTCCCACAAGGTGGCGTGCATGTTTAAATTGTTCACTATTTCAGTGGATGACCCATGACCCCTAAGAGAAGCCCAATACTTCATGCATATACATCATTGCATATATGTCATGTATGTGCCTATCCATAGCCTGAATTATGTGTGTACTGTATGCATGCCTGTGGTCACGCAAGCATATGTGTGCTGTGGGAAGGTACAGTATAGGATGAGACGTAGATATGTGCTGTTTGACACCAGATATATTAAAAATTTTGTAATTCAGCAGAATCTATATATTGTAACATATATTAAATACACTTCTGCGCTTTCACATATAGCAGTCATGTGATCAGTTTAATGATACCGATGTGATCAGTGTATTCATACCCTTCTTTTTAAGATAATGTTATAATCAACAGTGAACATTACCAAAGCTAGATATTGGAGAAGTAATATTAAAATTAAATTTAACACTATATTAACATTACAATATTTGTGGCCTATTTTAGTAACTGTGGCCTATATTCCCTTTTTCAGAGACAGACTTACAAAAATGAATGTGTGGCAATATTAAAAACACCGCCCCCTTATTGTTGTGAATTGTAGTCTGCTAGTGGTCATGGTAACAAAAAAAACAAAACAGAAAGATGCTTTCCATATAGCTGACACTAGATATTTTTGTGTATTTAATCAACAAGTCTGTGACTAAGACCAAGGCATAATTCCGCTTTTTAACCAAAGGGAACAAGTGATTTCATTATCTTTTGCAATCCTCACATTCTCCACATTGTGGAGTTGTCAAATCAAGTGAAGTCAATGTTATTTGTATAAGCCCTTAATCACACATTTCACAAGGAAAAAAACAGTTGTGTGGTTGGTGTGAGTGTTGTACTGTAAGTATAGCATCACTAATTTGGCTAATTGCTATTGCATCCATATACTTACTATTTTTTGAGAATAAATAATGTTATATACAAATATATGTTTACTTCACAAACATGGAATTTAAAAAATGACACTTCCCAAGCTACAAACATATTTTTCCTAAATATATACATACACATATATATAAGAACATTGATTACATTAAAGTATCCTCTACAACACCAATGTATACACAATTGCAATATATATATATATATATATATATATATATATATATATAAAGTGTAATAATAAACGAATAAAACATTTCAAACTAAACTATATGTATCTATAACTTTGTCAATCGTGTATATTGCTATTCCACAGTCACAATGAAAACATCAGTTATCAGTTGGAAAAACTTAATGACCTATAACAATTTAATTTAACACATGTCTTCATATAGAAAATAAAACTATGCACAATATCTACATGTTTAGAAAGCCAGACACATACACGCACACACACACACACACACACACTAAACAATGTGTAACATCAGGATGGAGTATTTTCACACATGTTAACCAACACGTCCATTTGGTCTTTGGCCTCAGCTATACACTGAGAACTCGTGGTCTGGTTGGTGTGTCGCTTGGACACAAAGGACACTTCTCTATTGCCCTCACCTGGGGAGGTGCTGGAGATGTGCTTGAAAAGCTTCTGGATCCCTGTGTCCCGCATCGAACTTCGGAATGACTGCGCTGCAAACATGTAGAGGATTGGGTTGGCGGTGCTGCTGATGAAGATCATGGCCCCAGCGATGAAGGCCATGGTGTCGCGGGCGTCCTCCAGTCTCTTCGCCGCGTCCGGGTACGAATGCACGATGGCCAGGTTGATCAGAGACAGGACGTTGCCCACGTGATGAGGCGTCCAGCACACAGCAAACACCACCACCACGCTGCCGATCAGCAGGGTGGACTTGCGCTTGGACTTCAGTGTCATCTGCGCGATACGGCTGCAGAGGCAGCTGTAGCAGAACACCAGGATGGAGAGGGGCACCACGTAGCCCACCAACGTCTCCAGCAGCATGATCACTGCCTGCTGGCTGTCTGAGGAGTAGACCTTGTATAAACATTGCTTATCCCCATTGTCTCCATCCACAGCCTGGGTCAGGATGACAGGCACGCTCAGCAGGAAGGCAATGCACCACAGGCCCTGCAGCACTTTGTTCAAGGCCTTCTTCCTCTTCCACTTGGCCGAGGCGAAGGGCTGGCGCACGGCCACGAAGCGCTCCACGCTCATGAGGGTGATGAAGAAGACACTGCTGTACATGCAGGCGGTGATGGTGAAGACAATGGCCTTGCAGAAAGCCTCCCCGAATACCCAAGAGCGAGCCATGGAGTAGATCCACAGAGGCAAGGTGATGACCACCAGCAGGTCTGCCATGGCCAGGTTCAGGATGAGCACAACCGTGTGGGAACGCTTCTTGACGTGCTGCAGGATGGTCCAGATGATTAGCATGTTGCCCGGTGTCCCTACAACGAAAGACAGGCCCAGGATCACACACACAACCACCGTCCCAACGTTAAACTCCTCGGGGGCCATATCTTCAGCGGAGAGCGGTGTGATTGAGTGGTTCATGTTTGTGTGTGTGCGTGCCGACTGTAGTTTCTTGTCTTCAGAGGGAGAAGTGGAGGAACTCTTGTGCAAGCAGCCACTTCCCTTTAGGTCAAAGAGTGAACAGGAAAGGTCCTTCACACGGCTGCCACGGAGACAGGGCAAGTGATTCATCCATCTGGCTGTAGTGTCACGAGAAACTATGAGCAAGGGTTTGAATTTCTCGCGCTATGTTGGATCAGTGTGTTCAACCTAATTCATATATGCACAATTTTGAAACAGCCAAATTGTTATTCCATATTATTCATGATTTCATTCAGTGGCAAATACTAGAGCAGCTTGTTTGTCCATAAAGAGTATTCTATTCTGTGAAAGTGCACAAATGCCAGTAAAGATATAGTATTGCTCTTCTTTTCAATCCTTCAAAAGCACTAGGGTTTTAATATGCTGAGTTTCCACAATAGGAGTCAGAGTAAGAGTAAGAATATAAATGCTTGTGTCTCTCTTCACCCGAGTGTCCAGAACATGCGGCCTCAGATGAGATGATACAATTACAAAATTGATCATCGACCTCCGGCCTAGGGTGCTCTGGTATCACATATACGCATCCTTATGTTCGAACATGGTATTTGTTATAGACAGTCCATGACTAGCACAGAAGTCTAATAACAAACACCCAC
>JAODUG010000018.1:4636857-4651503 GCA_027564795.1 Aphredoderus sayanus | reverse complement strand
GAGAGAGAGAGAAAGAAAGATGGAGGGAGAGCGAGAGAGAGAGATAGAGATAGAGAGAGAGCAGATTAAAAAGCGGACCTTAGCGGGGTGAGTGATCGGGCAGTGTGTGATCCGGGGGCTCCACGGCTAACGCGGAGAGGATATTTTAAATAAATGTCGGCACGCTGTTAATTGATCGCGACCCCAGGAAGCACTAAATAAACAAGTGATTAACTGGGAGAGAGTGACCTCAAAACGCCCAAACTGCTGTGGGGGAGGGGCCCTGTATTCACGTGTGTGTGTGTGTGTGTGTGTGTGTGTGCGCGCACATGTTAATAAGGAGACTGGGGTTGTCACACCAGATAATGAAGCAATAGAAAAATCTGGAAGTAGCCCAGTAAATTAAAAACTCACTTTCTATGTTTTCAGTACTTTATTTACAAATTCCCTGATTCAAGGACCTACTCTTCCTGCTCCTATATTATTTTCTGATATTATTTTGGCTATATGGATTTTTTTGTCTTGAAAAAGGCACAGCATTTATGCTCTGTGACAGCCCATCACGGAAACAAAACATGTCATTGGCTCAGTCAGTATACTGTCCAGCCTATTCACTGGTGGGTGAAATCACTACGCAACTTGTTTCACACTTGCACTGGTCCTGGGTTTATATGGCCAAGCAAAGCACATTAAAATAAACTGTAATGTTTTTATGTGAATCGTCAAATTATGTGGGGAATCCGACGTGGTGGAAAGCATTTGAAATCATTATAATAAAACTGGCAACTTTATCGCCAGTCTAATGTTCTGTACGTAGATGGTCATAAACTAGCCTGGTAAAGCAATGCAGATTTTCTATGATTTATTTCACTTTGCAAATCAGTCAGATAAATCTCAATTAAAATGTTTCTGTTAATGTACTGATTAGCTGAATGTTGTCAAACCACATGATAATGATTTGACTGACACACACTGGCACTGCTTCTATGACAAATAACTTTGAATGAAGAGTTTCCAGTCTGATTTGTAAAGTGTAACAAATCCTGTAATCAGGGTGATCTTAGAAGGCTACACAAACACATGGACACTGAAAAAAAACTGGTAAATAATGAAAAACTGGTAGCACTAATCATAATTTTTTACCAACCGCTTTACTTAGACCACTTAATTAAATTAAATAATAATAAAGTAAAGTGGCGATCAGAGGGTATTTTGCAGCCATGCTGTTTTGGTTTCAGACAGGAAGACACAAGCAACTCTCACCTGAAACGCAAATGCTTTTAATCTCCACTCACACTCAGTTTGCATCCCTGAAATTCCCCCAACCCCACCTGCACAGTTTTAAATCTATTTAAAAAACAAAGAAAGTTAGTTTGCAGTAGCAAATTGTGTTTCGGGGGCGCTATATTCACAGTGGGACAAAATGACAGATTGTCCTTTTAACATATTTTAAGTCTAGACAAGCTACCTTATTCACTGTGTGAGGTAATAGACCACTATGGTGGTTTCACCTTATTAATGGGCTTCAACTGCCAATACACTCTTCCTCTAGGAGGAAGGGGGGTAAAGAGAGGAACATATAAGAGGAAAGGTAGTGGGGAGGAGAGGAGGGGAAATTAGTGATCCACGGAGCACTTTTAACAAATTTACATTTAATTTTAGCAGAGGCCTTAAGATATTTTCGGGCAAAATATATTAGCAACATTAAAAATGTGACTATTAGCTTTTTTTTTTCGGTCAAAAATAAAATATGGCGTATCAGTAGCAGTGAGCCCTGGAGCACAGGATGTTTTATTAATGCCTAAGTTGCAGTTCAAATCAGAGGCTAATTTTTAATTTCTTCACATCGTTCACACCTCTCTCACTCTCAGCCCCAGGCAAATTTGGAAGATTTTCCTCTCCCTCTCTCCGTGCCTCTGCTTTCACTCCTCCAATGTTGTTTATCCTCACTTTTTCCAACCCCTCCCTTCTCTATTTTTATCCCTCTTTTCTTAGGACCAGTCAATGGTCTCATTGTAGGAAAGACAGTTCTATCTCAACCCACTCTCTGTCCTTCTTTCTCTCCTTCTGTACAGTCTATCTATCTGAGGTAAATCAGGAACACAGTATGTTTTACCTAGCTATCTTAACTTCCTTCCTAGCCATTCAGCATCAAAACTGACTTCAAAACTGCGGTTCATTTTGGTGACATTACTAGTGACTTTACAAAATCCTAAGTAAATTACATTATATTTAATGTACCTGAATTGACTGTTAATTGTGGCCACATCTTCCAGAAACTTCTTGCGTGCGTAGAAGTTATGAACATAGTTTCTCACGTAGAAGCCTTTCCATCTGCGCTGGATCTGTGAGAACAACACACTACAGTTCAGATGGATATATCCCTTAAATATTTAAGGGATATTTATATAACTCAGTGTGAAATACACATTTTGTATCTTCAGAATGGTTTCTCACAGCACAACAAGTAGGGGGCAGGATATTCGAAACAGACATTGATGTTTGTCAAAACATGCAATGTTATCGATGTTAAACTATGTACAACAAAACAACAATGTTATCATTCACTCACACAAAAAAGGTACATATGGTCGGGCTGTGCCTCTAAGCACGAGTAAACATTTTATATAATCATCATTTATAGTACAAAACATTAGTCTCCTACATACCGTACATGCATAAACACTATACTGTACATACATATAAAGTGTTGCACTACAAAAATAGTGACAAGGGGACTGGCCAAGGTGGGACAGCCACCTGCCAGCACACACACACACACACACACACATTTTACTGTATCACTCCACATTGATTGTGGAGGCTGCAGATTAGCTATTGAGCACGCAGACACATTAACACACAGACCAACACACAGTCAAGTGCACCCGCTAGTAGACCGGTCTGCTGGCGGCGCGGCGGCGGCGGCGGCAGTGGGGTGGGGTGGGCGGGGGGGGTGAATGTCCTTCAGAGTAATTAGGAGATTAAAACAACGGCAGGTAAGAATGATCCACACAGAGAAGAACGTAGAGTGGGGCTGGGGGCAGGGGGTGGGCACTGCAAGGAGCAAAATAAGAATTAGCATTGATCTGCCAGTCAATAGATAATTTTAAATAAAGTAATTGCCGCCACCAGAGTTCTTGCTGACCTTTTTTGACTAGTGAAATCGATGCTGTTGAATCTAACACAAATCCGCGGTGCGGCGTGTAAACACTAGTTTCTATTACGACGCTAATGCATTATCTTTTGTTAGCCCGCGCGGCGCGCTAACGACAACAGGAGGGGGAGAGCAGAAAGGATGGGATCAAAATTGATTCAAAGGAAGTATCACAAGGGGATTCAGAGATGATTGTTTCTCTCTCTATTCTCTCTCTCTCTCTCTCTTTCTCTCTCTCTCTCTCTCTCTCTCAGATACATACACTTTCCCCATTCTTTTATATTGGTCGACGAATTTCTGCAAACAGAGATGTCCTTCACCCACTTTCTTCGGAGTAGCATAAACACTCACACACATAACACACACATGCACACGCACACACACACACACACACACACACACACACACATGCACAAAACGCACACCGCCTGAGGTTTAGTTACAAGGCTTATGCCTCACTGCACATCCAGAGATTGCGATGTATACATAAAGAAATATAGGGCAAATTAAAAGCTTTAAAAAAAATCACTGAATAAAATATTTCAAGGTTAAATAACAGTAACAAATTTTGGAAAAACAAATGTATTTTATGTCCTAAACAATACCTGTTTATTTTACAAAACCCTGTTTCGCTATCCTTCTATTCCATCAAACTTTATTTGTTATTCTTTTCCATATACATTCCTAGTGGTTCCTGTGGACATCACTGTGGTTAATTTAAAGAGCTCGTAAAGTCCTCTTGCCTCCACCTTCCAAGGCTTCTGCTCTGTTAAGTGGTGACATCAACCTCGACCTTTGACCCTGTGACCTCAGACTGTGGGGTCAGACCTGACCCTGGATCTATCGTTAGACCTGCAGTGAGACTTTAACGGAAACACCAGGGTGGCCGGCTGTATTCGCTCAGCTTCCTATCTAATATAAAACTTGAAACCACTACATTTTGATCCTTTTCAGACAATTCCCAAACATCACTCTGCAGCAGCACTGTGACACACTTCAATAAACCCTGGGATACATGTTTTGTGGCCTTATAAAAATGTTTAACGGCTTCAGCTGAGTGAGATTGTAAGCCAAAAGAGTGGGCTGTGTGGAATTGTAAAGATATAAGGTTTCAATGCTATATCCTTGTGTAAAAGTGACAATGCGTCAGTCAAAGGCCTAGGCTTGTGATTTATAGGTTGTGTAACTGTAAAGCAAATACAAAGAAAAGAGGGTCGTTTATAAGGAGAAGATGTAATATCAAGGAATAAAACTCTATTCTTGCAAGGAAGAATTCTTAGAAGAGTGGAAGAACAATGCCAAGACAGAACAGTAAAACTCAAACACAATACATATGTTTACATTTACCTAGACTTGTACAGTATGTATTTGAATTAATTATTAAGGAGTTTATGGAAGACAAATGTGTACTGTATGATCTGATCTCTGACTGCCATTCCTATTGCTGAATCCAACATTTACATTTGTTTTTATGCATTTTAGAAATTACATTGTACTTTTTTGTAACCTCAGGCTTTGTAATTTGTTTTACATAATACTTATTATAATAATAATAATAATAATTATAATAATAATAATTATTATTATTATTATTTTCAATAATCTATCAAAAAGAAGATAAACTAAATCATCTGCATAGTTGTATGTACAATGTTATGATGACGCAAATCCAGGCTACTATGTAAGGGGGCCTTTGCATTCAGAGAACACACAGAGAAAGTCGCTAAAACAGGACACAGTGGTGATATTTACCATTACCGCCCTTTCGTTGTCGAACTTTATCTTCTTGTTTATATCTGCCTCCTGTGAACACAAAGGAATAGACAATGTTGACATCTCGCCTGCCGGCGCTCTGATCAGGCCACAGCAGGACCCAAAGATAAAGAGCTGTTTATGCATTATACATCACACATACAGTACGGCCGCACAGACGGGGGGGTGAGAAAGTCATAATGAGTAAAATGGAGAGATACAGAGACATTAAAGGAGCGTGGGAGGGAGATAGAAAAGGGACTAGAAAGCAAGTGAGAGACTGAAAGAGGTTAGCAGGACTTCGTATGGCGAGAGGAGGAGGGTGTGTGTGTGTGTGTGTGTGGAGGGGTGGGGAGGGGGCTGGGGGCCAGCACGGCACACACTGCTCTCCTAATACCCCGACGCAGACGAGGGCCAAGAAAATCTATGGTAGTCAAGCTGCGAGCTAATGGAGATGTATGACGGCCAAACGCTCTCCGCTGGGCTTCATAATCAATGACGCCGCTGCCAGAAGACACTAACAAAAGGCCGGAGAATATTCAGTCGGTGTGTCAACGGTGCCACTCTCTCCCTCTCTCTCTCCCCCTCTCCCTCTCTCCCTCTTCCTCACTCTCTGTCTCGAGCGCGCTGCGCAAGACGCTGCCGCCACGCGCCTGGAACGTGCTGGCCCGGCCACTTGGGGCACATTTCAGGAGCAAACTGGAGAGGCGGCCATAAAAGGGCTTCATATCTCAACACGTCGTCTTTAATAACGACAGGGAGGAGAGGGTGGGGAGGCCAGGGAAAGGAGACAAAGGCTTGAAAGGGGGCTGTAAATTCAGCTTGATGTTGCAAGATGAGGCTTCACGAGTGTCACATTACGCATGATAACATCGCCAGGAGGGGGGGGGGAGAGAGAGAGAGAGAGAGAGAGAGAGAGAGAGAGAGAGAGAGGGGGGGTTCTGTTTCTGGTACAGAGTTAATAATGCTGCAGCTAATCTTTGACCAATTATGTCCAAGAGATATAAAGAGTACTCCTGAGATGCCACAGTGCAATGCTTACACAACTACACATACATTAACCAATGACAGGTGTACACAATGCACACACACACCAAACACACGCGCGTGCACGCACACACACACACACACACACACACACACACACACCAAACACACGCGCGTGCACGCACACACACATACATCCCCCCTCAATTAAAACTTCAAAGGCCTGTTTCCAGGAGCTGAGGAGCAGAAACATGCCAAGCTTTAGTGACAGGGAAGACCTGGGGAGAAAGAGGGAGGGATTCGAAGTTCAGGCAGCTCACAGCATCCTCTTGTCAGCATTGTTACCTTTTCTCAATTAAATTATGACTTGCCATAATTCATTTATAATGCAGTGAAACAAGAAGAAATTGAACCTATTATCAAATTTATATTCTGAGACAGATAAACAGGAAGACAACGAGCTAAACAAAGAGGAGTAATATATTATTAATACATATAAATAACAGTTTACTGACTTATTGAATTCTAAAAAACTTGAGAAGTGGTTTACTGTATGAGACACACTCTGCTAGCCTATTCTTGGTAGGTCGTCTTGCCAAAACCCAGAGTGATATTGTTATCATTGTTATAATCAAATCAAATAAAAGATGTGCTTTCATCATATGTTTTATTCTCTACGACTACAGACTACAGTACGCACAGTTTGTAGGTGGATATTAGGATATTTGCCTAACATATTTGGGAATCATGTCAATGCTATACTGATCTAAAGAAAAGATATTATCCCTGGTGATTTTACATGTTGGTATAATCTACTAAGAGATAAGAAAAGTAACAGATCAAGATCATTTTATAAAGACATGGATAAATAACTGGAGTGATATATTCAAACCACAGACCTTTACACATAAGTAATTGAGTGGAAGTTGACACTAACATTCTCTTGTATGTAATGTAAAATAATTAGCACATTGCATATTATTGTACCCTACTGGAATATTTTGCAGCAGATTTGGGTAGAGGTACACGTTTCCTATACATTTTAATTTAGAGTACAATTTAACATTACTGAAAATAATAAATGACTGCTATTTTGGATTTGTTGTAATTGTTTGGTATTCATATTTTTGCATTCAACATGTGTACTATTAATGTAACAGAATAAATGCCTTTTCCATTAAAATATTGATTTGTTTTGGTTTTGGATTTGGTTTTCTAAATGTTTCAGTAATAGTAATCATTTATGTAATACACATACATAAGTACATATGTGCACAACTCTCACACACATATCAATACAGCAAAAGTAAAAGGTGTGTGCATGTGCATTGTGTTGGTGTGTGTGCACTCGAGCATGCATACACACCAACACAATGCCCTCTCCTCTGGTTCTCATCACTCAATTAATTTTGCAGGCAGAGCTATCATTATCATTAATTTAGACGACAGGCTGTCTTCTGAGGGATTGGAAACAAATTTGTGTCAGTGCCAAGTTGAGCCATGGTGGGAGAACCAAATCTGTTGCACTTCTCATCCTCATTAAGACTAGATTGATCTGAATGACAAACGTGCAATATGTAAATATGCAAAACTGTATTAAATGTGTATTAAACCATTATGATTTATCTTCTGTGACTGTGTCAGATCTAGATAATTATTTGACACACAGACACTAGTACTGTGATTGCATATACCGTACAGTAATGATGCTGAATAGACATAACATATACTAATTACAGCCTATTCTGTTATAGATTGTTAATGGATTTGTATCAACTCCATGCATCCATCCATCTATCCATCCAGTGAATCCATATTACATAGACTTCATTTTATACAGACTTCTCCCTTCAAGCTACATATTCCCTTTCACTTGGTATTGCAGTTTTTTGTAGCATGTCCTTGATTGGCTATAGGAGGATAGGTCAGAAACAATTGGTTGCAAGCCATAGATAATGTTGGGTCAAATCATTTGTTTTAAGTTAGAAATATTTCAGAATTTGTCCAGCCCTTTCAGGTAAATTCAGAACAACAATTTAGCACATGACTGGAAAGGCTTGAATTGTATAATAAGGGACCTTTAAGTTCTTTATTTGCTATACTATATGTGGATCACTGATTTTGTTTAGTTTGGCTATACTGTATGCTGACCTTTCAAATCCAATATCTTCCAATGCCGATGTTTTCACCGTGGTTTCAGATCTGTTTGGGCCTGACCCAGGTTTGAATGGTGTCAAATACAGCTGCAATAAGGTATTGTCTTTATTTCTGTCAGTACTTTGTTAGTAGTCCCCTGCCATCCATCATCACTTTTTCTGTCACTTATTGTAGGGCAATAGGTAAAAGTATTCTCACCTTATAGAGATGCAATCATTGGTGTTAATGTCACATAAGTACATATACAAAAATGTCAATATAAGTGTGTGCACTCAAACACACACACACACACACACACACACACACACACACACACACACAAACCAGAATACTACACACTACAAAAACACACATATTGTTAACCTACAGACATAGCCAAATGTAATTAAAAGTAACACACAAAATAAATGTGAAAATACAATTAGGATACTGTAGACATATGTTGTCAGTTTTGGGAAATATATAATATCAATCGATTTTAAAAGTATATTCATTATAATCCAAAAACACAAACAAACTGCAAGAAAGCTGACAAGCATGAAAACTGGTGTAGACTACAATTGAAGAAGGCTATAGCCTTTTTTCTAACTCTGATCCCTCACAGCCTTCATTTCATATAGATAGGAGCTGTACAACAAACTGCCTTATCATACATATCCATATTTGGAAGCCCTGCCAGAATAATTTGGTGTGACAACATATGAATACACATGACATCGTCTGGCGTCATCTAAAAATACACGTTCAACTGTTAGACACGTAAGTGCAGCTGCCAGTTATTAAAGGCCCCCACTCGCTTTTCTTTGACATAAATCTATTAAAAGCAGCTGACGTCAAAGGCGTCCGCCATCTTTGACGAGAGCTGCTGCTTCCCCATTGAAGAAGCAGTGAGGAGGTTTCAGCCTTTGCTGCAGTCCAGTCCCATACAGACAGAAGGTGATATCGCTTAGTTGTTGACATACGCGTAGACTACATTTCCTTGTTATTGCTGACTGCGAGGCACCGACAACGGGCACAGGTAGGAGATAAACGAACGCTGTCTTACTTTGATATTGGCATATTAATCTCTATTAAGTGGATACATATGGGTATTTGATTACATTATGTTTATTGGGGAGGTAATGATGAACATCGTTAATCCTGTTAATCAGTTTTTATCAATTTTGTACGGCGCCGGCACTTTGATGTAAACGACACATTCATAGGCTTGCCTATGTCTGTAGTTTTAGATATTACACGAAATACTCAAAAGCAGTACAGAAAAGAGCGAAATAATCTGTGGAAGGAAGGACATTTCGTTTCGCTTGAATTCATGACCCCTGGGTATAGCAAAATACATCTTGAACACGCTATAGCCTGTTCGCGATGTAGTGAAAGGATGCGGTGTTAATGCGTATTAGGTGTGGGCGTTTTCTGCGTTTCAGCACCTTGGACAACGGCAGAGCTTCAAAGATTGTAGGTACTGTATCGTGTCGTGTGACAGCAGGCTATTCTTTGCCAATACCGCATTCATACATCTGTATGACTTTTTGCTAACGATGTAGTTTACATTTCTGTGAATGTTTTCGCACGGCTGTAGCCTATTCTTTTTTTAATGATGCTTGTGCGAGTGGAAAACGCGATTATTTTCTCAGTTCAAACACCTCCCCTAAACCACCGTGGCAGTATAACTACACTGATGTCGCAGCAAAATGGTGAATGATGGTAAATCTGTGAAGGATCTGTCATAGGCCTAGGCTACAGAAAAAGAAACACCCGCGGCCGTCTCTCTGATTTATGATTAGAAAACCAGTAGGAAAGATCCCAGGTTGCATGTGAGTCTTCCGTTGATTAGGATATATCAGATTCAAAATGTCAACTGCTACAGGGAAAGTCGGCGGCCAACTTTATAAAGGCGTCACTAATGTGCCACAGGCACGGCCACTTTGCCTCCCGTCATTTCTTTTACGCAGTGGCTTCGGATCGCGGCCGGCGCAGAATGCTTGCCAGGGCGGCGGCGCTGCTCGTGCCTTCCCACAGCTTGTTTTTATGGGCGGAGACTGGGGCTACGTGAGGAGAAGGAGAGGGGGAGGACAGCGGTGAAACCCGCACTATGACACCCCCCACCCACCCCCAACATCTTCTTCGCATCTCCGTGACAACTCACATCGCTGTCAACGAGCCCACGTCTCAACACGCCAGATGCTCCGCATGTGTGTGTGCGCGCGCGCGCGTGTTAACATTGGTCTCCATGCCTCCCCGGGCCGATGCAGACACGACCCGAACAATGGCGCTGCCTGGCACAGCCATGGTGATTCAGACGTTTGGACGTTGTGGCAGGTTAACCACGCTCACCGTCTGACCTCTGGCGCACCTGAAAATATTATATAGGAAGTAATGGACTGCAGCCTGAATGGAGGGCGCCCCCACCCCCACCCTCCATGTAGCATGTCAACCTTTATGCAGCTTTCATCAGTTTGACTGCAGAGGAAGGAAGATACATAACCCCCCCCTATCCATACAGAGATATGGATAAGGGGGGGATGTAGGTCTATACGACACACACACACGCACACAGTGATTGGTCTGTTCTGTTTGATAAATGGTGAGTCATGTTGCCATCACCATCTGCTCGCCGTTTCCCGGTACATGCGCGCGACTTGTTCATATAGCACGCTAATTCCTGTTAACGTGAACCCATGGCTATAGATAGCTGCAGGCTGCGCATTCCCTTCATTGTGCCGGGAGACAGAGACCGTGAGTCTTGTCCCTCAGGTTGACTATAAACACCCATCGACAGAGCATATATGTTCCTCACCAATATGACGAAAATCAAATGCTGTGCCATCAAAATTATCCATGGATGGTGAATTGCAATGTCTTTATTGACAGGCCTATCCCGCATGTTTTTGATATAGCATAACTCAACATCAGAGGACCACAGCATAATAGCAGGCCGTGACTGTCACATACCCTTTAGTGTGAGTGACTTAAGTTGATGGGCAATGTTTATTATTCATTAGTAGTTAGTTTATATGCAGAAATAGCAGAAAGTATCACTCCATAGAAATACTACATAAGCCAGTTCAGGCTTGTGAACTGAAGTTTACATGTTATGCTGCTGTAAGCGATTTATGGCCTGGTTCTAGAGGCATGATGTAAAAGTAGCTTTTACGCAGAAATCACTGGTTTGAATGCTTGATCATCCATGTTTCCTGTTAACGTGCCTATGAGCAACAGATGTGCTATCATATAGATCACATAATCATTGTTGTGATGCTGTTTCATGACAATCACAATCCCCCAGAGCTGGCCCTCATGTCGTGTTGGAAACATTGTCAGGGAGAACTGCGTGATGGTTTGAGATCCCGCAGTGTTGGTGGACTGAGCTGCGTATCTCAGCCACCAAAGCTTTACTGTGCTTATTGTCCAAAAGAACAGATTCTTTGTAGCATTATGACATAGGATTATCTGTCTGTTTTATGTTGATATCATAACAGGGTTCATCCTCACATTTAAGCATGTTTCCCATGTGATCTATAGTATATGGTCTTTAGGAACTAACTTGAGGAAAATGTTCATCTTTATATTTAAAGTAGTAGTACAGTCGGCCTATAGGCATAGCCTACAATATACAATATTAACTATTACTGATGGGTATAAAGATTAAAGGATGTTTAGTAAATTTAAAAGAATAATATATCTAAACATAAACAAAAGATCAACATAAATATTAAATAATGTAATTTGACAGACAATTTGTATGCAAAATATATTTAAAGTTGTTCTTAAAGCCCTATTTGATTATTTGTGATCTCAATTGTCTGTAAGGCATATGGTCAAATAGAAATAGTGTTTCTATTTTTGTAGGTTTCTATTTCTTTAAGGTCAGTGCAGTTTATGCACTAACAATATCAAAGAGGCAGTGGTCAAGGTAATTCATTGTAAAGCACCCAGCCTTACCCTGAATAAGTTTGAGGTGTCTGGTTAGCCCCTGCAAGGGAAGCTATATCTACATAATTAGCCAACAGTATTTGAGACCCCCTGTATTTAAACAAAAACAGAGAATCAAAATGGATGCTCACACAGCCTCATAACTGAGTGGAGAGCTAGTGGATGGAGGACAGGCTGGCACATACTGTACATTACCTTCACTTTCATATTTGTATTTTATTTTCATATTTACATAGGATTTATAGCATTCTTTCTTTAAATTAATATTTTCAGCAGGATACAATTATTTAAATTATGACATGTTATACAGTATACAGTACAATATACAAAGATGTCAAGTTATAATGCAAAAATAATGTAAACTGAATGTAGGCTATATCTTTTGTCAGTGTTAAGCATGTGAAAGTTTCCCTTTTAAGGTTTCTCTGTTTAGGTAAATACACACTCTTTAGATTTCAAACCATATTTGAAGCAAATATATCTTTGTCTTAACCTTCTAAATGTGTGACCCTTCTCTAACACAGTCGTCATTGTATTACTGAATGAAACGTAAGTAATAGTAAGACATTAACAGAGAAATAGAAATGATCAATGACGTCCATCTTGAACAGAAATGGTAACTAACACTGAACTATCCAGTGAATGTATTTTTTATACTTGTCTGGGTTAGGGACACATCTCAATGAAGTACACACCCTCTACATTATGATCTTTATTGATATATAATACATTGGAAGAACAATATCTGTACAACAGCCGTCTGATACTGTTTGGGAATACAAATGTCTAGGTGTGTAGGTACAGTATGCCTTGTATCTCCGATGTGAAACACACAAGTTTAGATGCATGCATGCAATATAATTTTCCACATTTCCAATATTATCAGAGATGGCTAGGCCTTGGTTGAATTCAAACCCATTACCAGATGACTAAAGCTTTTATAGGTGGGGGGCTGAAGGCTTCTACAGACATCCTACTCCTGCCTGAATGAAACATAAACATCACCAGTAAATCTGTTCAGGTCTGACAGGTATATGTACACAGTTCTCCCCATTATGTGCAATTGTGAGTTCAGGTGCCCAAACAATAACACTGATCACAATAACAACCTTCTTCAAACATTACACTGTGCAGGGTAATGCTTGTCTTTCACAGATTAGATCATTTAGGGGTTTTGCTGTGATATGGTTGTTGTCCTTGTGTCAACCAGCCAGGGGTGGAGGGGCGCAGGTGTGTGTATGTGTGTGTGGGGTGGGGGGGTGGAGGTCTGTTTATTTATGATGCTGCAGTGCAGCCGGTTATAAGGTTGGTGATGTAGGTTAGCCTCTGCAGTGTTTCTACAGAAACGTTTTACCTATTAACACCATCTAAAATGATACAGAATGCAGATCACTGTGTAATAAATACATGTTGTGTCACATCCAACTGTAGTTGCACATGCATACTATTCTATGCATAGAGAATGTGTTTAGGTGGAGTCAAATGTTAAGCCTAACAATAACAGACATAATGACATACAGTACAATATTATGTTATGCTCTTAAGTTATGCTCTATTGATCCTGTTGTACTATATTTAATAATAACCTGCTGTATCTGTGTTGATTTTGTATTATAATGCATTTACACTTACAAATATCCATCAAATGGCTGGAAGGTGATGTAGGCCCCTATTTTCTCTTGAAACAGGAAGTTAGGGAGGAACGTGAGGTTTTATAGCGATAGCATGAATGCAAGTAGGTAACAAACACACACACACACACACACACACACACATGCATGCATACAGTACACACACACTGTGATACAAATGAAAATTATGCTTCAGATAACCAGCATGACCCAGCTATTGGGTTAATAATGACTGAGAAGCTAATTTGCTTAGTTACAAGAATTACAACAAAATGGAGAGCACAGGCTTCATGCAATCTTCTTTGTCTTTAATAAGATTAGGTTTTACTGTACTTAAGTTCAGTTAAATGTAAGGGCAAAAAGCTAAATTAAATGGACAGACACTGTCTCAACAGAACAATTATTTATTCAAAGTGACCATTCCTTTCATTATGTCATTAACTTGGGAAAGGGTTTACTTCTCCACTTCTACCTTAATGTGCATTTTTATGGAATAGTCTTTGCATCGACAACAGTTTGGCTTTTTTACATACAGTAGCTACAAGGATTTGGACTGATATACTATACAGGATATACTATATACAGTATATATATAAAATATATCGGGATGAACTACGTTTGAATGCAAATTTAAAAACATTGTTTGACATGGTAGGTTTTATTATTCTTGTGCGGTCTGCACCACTTTGTGTTTCTATTTCCGGGCTATATACAAGTACAGGATTCTTTTTTTGCACAGAAAACGGTCAGCTAGCAAGGAAATATTTAGTGAATTTGCTTATAATTGCTTAAAGTTTACTTTTAAAGTTGCAATGTGTTCTCAGAGAAGCAATGCTATCACATTTTTTAGTACTGACTTGCTAGTGCTGACAACATTATTAACAGTGAACTTGGTTCACATTTTGTTATTTTTGGCAAAAATCTGTGAAACCTATAGTATCATCTTTTTAGAGGGCTGACGAAAACGTATTTCAATAAAACAAACCATGATCTTGGACATTTTAAATTCTTTAATGGAAACTCAAAATAGCAGTGTGTCTCCGAATAAGA
>JAODUG010000018.1:4608805-4632027 GCA_027564795.1 Aphredoderus sayanus | reverse complement strand
TTTAGCGCCTTCTATCTGCCACAAAGAGCTAGTGATTTGGGTCAGTTTGACCCAGAGGACATTACGAGGGTTAAGTCCCCTTCACTTTTTTCACATTTAACTGTTTTTTTTTTCTTTCAATCTATTCTTTTATTTCTGTGGCTGAGTTCCTTGAACTCCATTCATTGCTCTCTGTCTCTCTGTCGCCATCTAGCTGTGGCCAGGGTGCCTACGGTGTGGTGGGCCTGGCCCTGAGTGGCCCCAAGGTCCAGGGGGCCTCAGTGCTCCTGGAGCAGGACGTCAGCAGCCCCAGCGCGGCCGAGGCCACCATCCGCCGGCTGAAGGCGGCCAAGCTCCCCGAGAGCAACACCCTGGGCTTCATGTTCGCCTGCGTGGGCCGAGGCCAGAACTACTACCACAACCAGCGCAACGTGGAGGCGGACGCCTTCCACGCGGTCTTTCCCGGCGTGCCGCTCTTCGGCCTGTTCGGCAACGGCGAGATTGGCTGCGACCGCATCGTCAAGGACGACTACACGCTGTGCGACTGCGACCTGGAGGGCCTGCAGCACGAGTACACCACCGTCATGACCCTGGTCCACCTGGGCTGAGCTGGGCACGCTGCTGCAGGGAGACGTGGGGCGTTTGCTGTCACCGCCACCAGTTGTAAAAACTGTGGGGGGGGGGTTGTCTTCTCGGCCATCGGTGCAGTGACAGCATTGGATGAAACTGAGCATCACTTGTAAATAGTAAATAATCTGCCCTAAATTTCTGAAAAGTTCCAGTAAGACATTGAAGAAACAGTGCTGAGCATTTCTTGTGATTTGTATGTTATATAGTCCTCTTGTAAAATACAAACGTATGCCCCCACCCTTCCCCACACACTTCAAAAGGTTTGCAGTTCAGTACATTATAAACGTGTATCGCAGAATTTGCTGTAGTTGTTAATTCAGAAAAAGGCACTTTTATTTCTCAGCATCAGGGCAGCCATTAATGTGCTTCCCAATAAAATAGGCTTTTTTTTTCTCTCCGTAATTCATATACGCTGTTATTACTTGGTGTTACACACCTGTGGGCACAGTAATTGCTCTCCAACTTCTTTGCCTCTACTTAATTGCTAAAGTCCACTACGAGTGGATTGGTCTAGTTTTTCTAACTATTGCTGGTCAAATTGTAGGATTTAAATATTGACATTTGATAGGTAATGTGATTTTGTTAAAGTATTTTAAGAATATCTGTTTCGTCATGACTGTAATGCTTTTAGAGTTACTCAGTTAGACTTAGGTCTGACAAGAAATAGGTCAGTTAGGTGATAGCAATTTGTGTCTGCCCTAACATAATATTCCAAATGAACGTGACCACTAAAGTGGAAGTATAGGCTCTTCTGTACACAAAATGTTTTGTAATGGTAGTCATTTTGTTTAAGAATGTCTTGAACATTGTCACACTGAAATTGATTTCTTCCTTGCTTCAAGCAATGTTAAGATGCCATTGTTTTCTACAACAGTGCCCTCTTTTGAACGCTGCTTGATATTGCATCATTAACATTTTCAAAGGCCTCTGGTTCTTATCCTAAGAGATACATGTGCAGTTTACATACATTTTGATAAGGTTCTGCTCCAAATCAAATGTTGGCAACATTTTCAATAATGTAATAGGCATATATTTTCAGTTCTGGCCCTTAACACAAGCTATATGTTGTGAAGGTACACAAACCTCTCTGATATTCATTCAAATTATATTTGTATTGTAAACAATTATTTGGCCTGAACAAAATGTCTTAATGTCATCTGCATTGTCCTACAATATATTCCAAATCATATCACTTCATTTAATCTTCTGCTCATTTTTCAATAAATTATAGATGGGTATTATTTATATTATAGGCTACACTTTGGCTGTTTATGTATGATTAATACGTTGAACCCATTTGATATGCATATGTAATGCAGTTTTCAGTTGAGTTTATTAGTCCTATGGCGAATTTCACCTATTTGCGTAGGCTACACTACTGAGATCCCAGCCTACAACATTTTCTTAGCCCACGACAAGGCGTGCTAAAGGAAAAGAAAGGCAATGCCTATGAGATTGATTGATGTGCGCTTTAACCATCGACTGGCTTATCCCGATGAATGACAAACGGTTAAACCAATTGCTATGAAGACCATGTATAATATTCCCATAGCAGCCTATATTTTAGAAACCACAAAAAACGCTCGTGACACGGTAAAGGGACAACCAACCAAACGTAAAGCTATTACAACAAGTGGAGCGATAATTGTTCTGAAGTGGCCTTAACCGGGGCATCACGCCGAGAGAGGGGAGAGAAACCCTCCACTCGTCTCTCCACTGCGATCATTTTTACATCGCGATGTCGTGACCGGAGCGATGCAAATGTCACTCTATTCATTGGCTACTGCAAGTCTCCGGCACGAAAACGTCAATGTTTTGATGGCGTTTGGATGAAATTAGCCGCCCCTTTTCATCTGCTGTACAAAGATAGCCTACAAGGCTTTATTACAGTACCTGGACTGAGCCTTTCGAAGGGTTCCCTGCTGTGCTTGCGGGGGAAGCCCTCGGATGAAGAAAAAGACCCAGAGAGCAGTTAGGTCGGTCATGGACACTAAAGGCTGATATAAACTTGGCCGGATGACGATGCTTGCATTTGAGCTCCAGTCCTCCTCTGGTTTAGCACTGACATCCAAGCAGCAGCATCAGGGGAGCTTGTCCAGTGTGGAAGTGGTAAGGATAGCTGCAGCCTACACACACAGCCAGCCAGCCTGCTGCTGCTTCACTTCTGATCATCGCCAAGGGAGACATAAGCATTGTCGAGGGGCAGCGGGAGACACACCGTCAACAATGTAAATCACGGACAGGTAGGTCCTTTTGCCTTTATAAATAAATACCTCACCATAAAGCCATGGAAACCATGGTGCTGTTTGTAATATAGTCTACTATACGCTACGCGTGATGATCAATGGCAAGTTAATATGAAAAGTTTAATTTAACAATTTAATCAGACACAAAGAGATGATCTGCATATCTTTCCAGATACATTTATACTCGGAATAGTAATGGGTATGTAGCATAATTTTTTACACCGTGTTTTTCTTTTTTATCGTTACATCGGGTCTTTTGCTTGTATATTTTAACTTCAACACATCTCATTTTTCTTGTAACGCATAAGGTAAAATCTCTCAAATAGGTCCAGTTTTTTTTCAGACTATTTTGTCTCCAAACAAACATACGCTAGAGCTGTTTAATATCATGAGTGGAACGGTGACATTATTAGCCTACTATAGGCCTACGCTAATTTTAAGTGCATATTCTATATTCCCATATGGGACTATGAGGAAGAAAGAAAAAAAGTTTTTCAAAAGATTTCTCAGCATTTTTTGAAGAAAGAGAAATTAAGATATCCATCTATGAACCGTGAGGATGTTTTGAATCCGATGTCAATTGAGCTGTATTGATGCTGGCGTTCTTCTCAGGGGCAACATGACAGCAGTGTCTATCAGGTGAAAAGGTGCAGCACTGCAAACCTTGTGACAGCCTTCACCTCCTCCGTCGCTACACCTTCTCTCGTTCTTCCATCACCCTGCAAACATGGCTCATGCTGAGTAAGTACTGAGTCGTTTACTCCCCCTGCTCTTATTCTTTGTCTGTATACCATCCCACCAGCAATAAAAAATAATAAAATAAACCAAAGCTAATAGGCCACTAATAGCCTATAGGCTTTGGTTTATAGGTCCAAAAACAAGTCCATAAGAAAAAATTCTTATTGACTTGTTTTGGGTGATACTTCACTTACATTTGAATTTTATCATGCAGTATTTTAGATCAAGTATATAGCATGTGCTATTAATTTATTATTAATCTAGTATTCCTGTTGCAAAGTACCTGACATCATTTCTGTACTTCAGTCAGTAGGAAAAGCATCTTATAATTTATGTTGTACTCAACTTTTAATATGCTAGATAATATAAGCTATACACAATATTTATATTCTCCAGTCCTCTCCTCTTTTATCCTCAATTTGAACCCCTCTCTTTCCCGTTTGCCTTTTTGGCTGTGTCTGTTTCCACAACGTGACCTTTGTTCATAGAGACATTGCTATTGGTCATGCATCTCTGACTCTGACCCTTGGCAGCCCTCGCTAGAATGCTAAACACCAGCGCACCCGTAGGCGCACACACACACATGCAGACGCACGGGATTGTGCGTGCGCTGCGCACATACACAGGAGTGTGCACGTCACGTGCACAAAGCGGACTATATGTCTTCAAGCGGTATGCAGGTCACACATTGAGCTTGTGAGGCCTCTTCGTGGAACACTGCCCTCGCCAGTACATACAACCGCATGTGTCTTTCTCTCGCCTATCCACCACCAGTTTCACTACTACCTTCCCTATTTAAACTGGCCTGGGGAGTTTAATTGTTGATATTGGGTGCAACAATTACATAAGTCAATGACAGAAAATGAATCACCAATTGTCATAGTAACGTTTGGCAAAATAAATGGCACGTTCCATTTACTGTACATTGCGACCATATTAAAAATGGAAAAATGGTGTGTTTTGACTGCTTGGTAAACATATTTAAAAAATGTAAGATGCCTGTTTAGTTTCTGGTAAATTATTTTTTTATCATGTACCTTTTTATAAATAAAAACCTTATAAATATGTCATCATTTTACAATTGAAATTGATAAAGAACAAAAGTAAAATTAATGCATAATAAAAATAGTAGTTGATATTTTGCTGAGGGAATACGGTGTTTAGGTGACGTTTCCTTTGCATATGTGTTAGTGCACAAAGTTGGAGGTGATGCGGAACACTGTATCCCATTATTCTGTGTCGACAAATGATTCTGCTGGCATTGCATGGCTTCCTAATTTGTCTCGTCTTAACAAGCCACATTTATTCTCTTGACCTAGATGAATAGCCCCACATCATTGTTCCATTTGCACTTGTATAAGAGTACCTATTCTGTCTATGTCTATATACACTTTAAAAAATAATCAACACAAGAATTGTCATTAAATTGTGTTTATTGCACTTCAAAAATCAACATAATTTTAGAAAGAGAAACATTTTAGTGGACACGTCCTAATTTGTGTCTGTGACAAACAACAATGTTACTATCAAAAATTGTACTCCAATTACTGTAATTTATTGATTGTGATTAATTGTGCAGCACTATGTATAATTACAGCACTATGTATAATTACATTATACACATACATGAAGTTGTAAATTCTCTTTTTTTTCTCTATATCGGCAATATACAATAATGAACCCTAATTAGTACTGTAGCAGACAGTTCTTTGAAGACACATTCTTAGTTTTATAATTGCTAGAACTTCAGTGAATCAAGCTTATTTGAAATTAATGGCAATGCAAAAGCAGATTTGAAGGTCACTGTTAGTGGAGCACCATTTGTATTTTAATGATTCTCCAGAGATGATATCTGATTTCTATAGCTTTAGGATTTGTTCATGCTCACAGATGCAAACTGAGCAAACAACATGAAAGGGATTGTGTGAAATCAGTTTCAAAGTGGATTTCCCTTTAAGACTCTGAAGGGCTGGACAGGAACATTCATCTTTCTCCCCACATTGCTGTTTACCCTCTTGTTTATTCAATGCCAATGGGAAGGTTGAGAGTCTGGACGATGCTTCTGCTTTTGTTCCAAAGCATAGGAGATGACAAATAAATGGTGTGTCTCTGTCTGTCAGGATAAAGGCCACTTGAAAGCAACCCCATATCCCCCATAATTGTCTCTTTTCATAAACACAATAGAGTAATGTACTGAGTTTATTATTCATGAATTTCCATATTGTAGTTCGGTTGTAGTTTCGTCTTATTCAAGTTTCCGGGTAAAAGCATGTCCATGTTTTAATGAGGAATCAAATATTTTATTTAGGAAAGAAATAAGTTCAAAGAAAGATAAATGAAGGCCATATACAGTAGAATTGTCACTGAGAGCTAAAGCTTAATGCAGTAATTAAACTAGTGTTCTCAGTGGCATAGAACACAGTGTCTGCTGTAGTATATTTCCTTACATACAAATCAATCCCTGCAGCTTTCTTCATCCACTTGCACGTTTTGTATTTGTATAGAGCAAACACATTCAATGCCCATGTTCCTTAGCATTAAAGCTGCCTGTGGTAAGATTGAGAAGAACTGGACCTTAGACATTTGAATGAGTACACCTTCCAGGCCCCTCCCACTACAGACATGCCTGCAAAGCCCCTCCTCCAGGCTGCGATGAACGTGCAACCTAGCAAGTGGCAACCACGGCAAGTCAGCAGCTGAAGAGGTCAGCAGCATGGCTCATACACCGGTAAGCAGTAAACATGAACTAAAGTCCACACAGCTAGATAACATGCTTTACAGTGACATTCGCCTGGATAGACTTTCGCTAGAATGTTGGTCCTTAGTTGTGTTTAAATATTCAATATTCTAACTGTATGATTAAAAAGTAACGTGTCTGAAAGTAGGCTAGACTAAGCTTATTTACATAGGCAACGTTTGAGCTAGCTATTTCAGTAACATACTGTAGATGAGAAGACAATACATTTGTTAATTTGCAAAATGTGAATTTTTTTCGATATGGTTATTTTTGTGACCCAGACTATGAATTCACCCCCATAGCTGCTTCTGCAAGCAGACAGGAAGGTACTTATGGATACACGGATCAAGGCCAGCATGTGGGCCAAACACCCGTGGACCTCGGCAATGGGAACATTGCATGTGTTGAAAATGTAATATTACAGAGGCCTGCACATGAACATGTAAGTAGCGTAACCTCACCAGTAATGTTCCATAGAAATAACTCTCAATACCCATAATAGCTGTTGTTAGCTGTGGATGTTATGAGCCTCAGTAAATATCATTATTTACTATTTATCTTGTTTTCACTTCTAGGAGCAATTTCAACAATTTGATTTAAATCAGGCAAGTGTTGGAGCAATGTTTGACACCAGCCTGATGTTGTGTCATCAGCCAGTTGGTACCTCCTATCCAAGGACAACCATCGAGATGCAAAGAAACTACTACAGTGGTGGGGAGAAAATTCTGCAACCAACAGCCACCTATTGGCATTTCAACACTACCGGACATTGAGACAAATAATTTGCATGGGGAGGTCTTGTGCATAGCTAGGTAGACCTTGAACTACTTGTGAGCTGTAGCTCACCTTTCAGATGCAGGTAAAGACAACCAGCAGTTCCATCAGAAAGAGAGTTTGTAGGCTGTTCAGAGTGATCATACCAAGCTGCATTGTTGTCTCTTTGTTACCGCTTTCCAGATTCTCATTGACAGAAGTGTATAGCTACTGTACCTTGTAAACTGTAAATAGTTTGAGTGCTGTGTAATACTGTAATACAAGTTACCTACAGCAACTTTAAAGTATTTAATAATTAATAATTAATATCAATAATTGTATTTATTTGTCTTGACTATGGACCGTACAGTATGTCTCTTTCACATCACCCCATTAGTTAAACACTAGAAGCTAGTCAATTAATTCAGTTTAACAATTGCAAAGCCCTGTTACTTAATACTGTACATATTTTCAAGTATTTGTTTTTTCCCATATCCTTTAACGTGTCTTAAGACATTTTTAATTACACATTTTTGGATGTTTAGCAGTGTACAAAAAAAGAGAAAAGGTACACTCTATGGGCCTTTCCGTTATGAGGAAATTGTACATACAGTATGTCTGTCCCATACAGTCTAAGTCTTTATCCGCAAAGCCTTCTGTGTCTCCAATGCCTTTTACTGGTTGCAACTGTAAAGGTCAGATAAGAGACTGGTAACACCATTGGCCAGAACAGTCTATTGTGCAGTGCACCAATTCATCATAGTTTAATCTGTAATATTATTAATGAGGTAACCCAGCAAGCAGCCTTCATTAATATTCTTTGGTGGAAGACTGCGGGGGTTGTTAATATGTCGAGGATTTTGTTACGTGTATGTGCCAGTATAACAAGACAAAACACAAATATAAAGATAAAGACAGAGAGACTTGCTGTAGAGCCTGGTAGTTTAAATGAAGGAGATGTTTGCCTTACATTGGCATGGAGTATTTTATGTAAAATCAATTTTATATGGTTAGTTGGGAAGAAAGACCAAACTTCCCCATCTTGACTCAAAGGTTTCATAATGTGCATTCGTATGAAAACAAAGCAATGTAAATAGTTTTTTAGTATTATTAATACATTTGGGTAATTGAAAGTGATTCAGAGAAATATTCTGATATGTTGTGTGTACAGGCAGCAAGACTACCACTAACAACCATTGCTAATAGTTAACGCTAACACACATTGATGGCTATCTTCTTCGATGCACCTGGTGGGAGCTCTGGACATGCTCAGTATCCTGACGTTCCCAGCCATGCCAGGCCATCCGTGTGCCTCAGTTGTGTTATGCGGCTGAGCAAACCTAGGTTATTAAATTCTACAAAACACAATTTTTTGTTTGGAATTAAGTGCATTGTACAAGGTCAGGCATTTACCAGTGTATATAACATTTTCCTCAAATCACACCACACAGTATAATAAAAAGACCATAGTACTCAATATATTTCATTCTGTTACCTGCAGTTTACTGAAACCACATGCTCCTTGGTAAATGTAGGAAGCAGTAAATATGACCATTAAAATGTATGCTGTAATGAAATTCAGATAATATTGGATTTTATTTTTATTTTTAAACGAGTCTAGGTCATATTCATGATTCACGGTACTTACCCAATAACAGTTCAACTGGGGTATTAAGGCACTGAATTAACTTTAAAGCACTCCAGAAGCCAACCCCTATCAATAGCACTCAGTCATCAGAGCAGTTCCGGGGTTGTCTTACAACATAGTTACATTTTTATCGATTTGATCAAGGTAATATGTCTTTATGGAGAGGAAGCACATTAGAAAGCTGAAACAACTTTTCACAGTGTCCTCCCATTTCTTCTTTCCAGTCTTTTGCAATAGTTCACAGACATAAATAATAAATAAAAACAAAAACATTTCTCTATTCTTATCTGGCCTTCCTGAGGCTGTCAGTCTGTATACACAGAGGTCATAAGGCCTTCCTCTGTACCAGTGCCTGCCAGTTACTTACACAACCTTCTGTTTTGGTCGGTGAAATGCCTTGAGCATATTTTTTCATAAGATGACCTTTCCTATAACAGGCCCACAACATCACTATCTACTATTTAATTTTATCTTCATCCCAGCGCCACCCTAAAGGGAGAATTCCACTTTCCTGAATATCACTTCCCACCTCTGGGTGTCCTCGTTTGGTAGAAAGCCCTCTTATATTTCTCTTGAATCCCCCTGTTCAATTAAGCATTAAAAGTTTTATATCTCTCTTTTTGGGGGGTTTGCAAAAATCTGAATGGAGACAGGCAGACTTAGATGACCCAGCGAACCTACAAACATGCAAATAGTACAAGAGGTGTCCAACAATACTGTTTTTAAGAATAATGTCTCTTTTTTACATCACAGAGGAAATATAAATGTGAATGTGTTGCTCATATATGCATCATAATGGCACAGTAGGAAAGTGAGCATTGTAATGCATGTCTGTTGCAATACAAAACAGGTGGGAGGTGTTTTACATTTCATGGCATTATGGTTAATATTCACGTTTGTAGTTATAATGTATAACAGATGTCTTCACCAAGTGCCAAAATCTGAAGTGCCTCGAATGGCCACATGAGGCTGGCTCCAAAAGTGAGTCAATCTCCATAGATCCCTATAGACCCCCCTCCATAGAACTCCAGAAACAATAAATACAGTCATGTTACATGACTACATGTACATGTTTACAGTCAAATTATTTTATTTTTTAACTCTGAGATATCGATGGTTTCTCCATTCATGACAAAACGGTTTTGGGGTCTATAGATAGTTTCCCCATTCATGACAACTGTTCGGGGAGTTCATTTTTATATAACCTGTCAGTTTAAATTGCGTTAATCGGTTACATACCATTGCTGTGGATAGCCCAGAGTTACAGGTGGAGTTAGGTACTGCAAAGATGGCGATGGCCGGAAGCAGCATAATTTAAGCTTCCAACCATTCTTCAGAAAACCTACGGGTAATGTCATGGAGAGTTTGTCCATTTATTTATACATTCTATGGTAATTACTCACTCCGAGCGTATATATGGTTTAGATCAATTCTTCCTAACCTAACCTGCATTATATGGATTGGCTCAACATTTCATAACTTGGATAAAACAATGGGTTTTGGTGGGGATTCCTTGAAATCAGAGGGGAAAGGGAACTCATATTACCTGAATGGGATTGAGCATTGGGACCACCCAAGGTGTTATGAAATGATTTTTGGAGTTTGTGACATTGTTATTGTCTAAAGTTTTCATAAAATATCCATGCAAATCGATATAATGCAAAATGTTATACTGTTGAAACAGAAGTTTCTAGTTTGCACCCTTTTGTGTGTGAGAGGCCAAAAAGGTTTAAAAGCCAGAGTTTCAGATACACATTTCTGTTTGATCATACCTTACACACACTATATAATAATTTATACTATTCACTACAGGTGTATTCTGTCTAAAATCTGTTGTACATTCAGACCTATTGTGTTGTGTCCACAACACATCCTGGAACACTAGCAAATACCTACAAAGCAATGCACATGGCTGTATGTGTCTCTCTATACGTGGCTGCTGGCAGCCGGCCATGCCAGCATATGCAGGAGTGTGATTGTGGGCTCTGGACAGCTTGTGTCTGTCATGAGTGGTTATGGGTCCAGTCCTGATTGTTTGGGACAACAGCCAAGCCTGCTGCTGTGCTGCAGATGAGAGGTGGTGTAGATGAGAAGGTGCATGGGAGTAGCTGAGAGAAAACAGGGTCTATCTGACAGAACACCCTGGCATGCTGTAATCACACCTTTTAAAGAGCTATCTGTCTGTACAAATGGAGAATGGTGTTGATCTCCTGGGGTATGTTTGTTTATTTTTACACCTTTTGAGAGCAGGAAAATACTAAATACCCATCCTGTAGATTTTCAGGTGATGGATGGGTAAACATGAAATATCAGCGACCTGAGATATACTATAAATTCTATTCATTATCTCTCACAATCTCTCCAGTTTTGCTTAATGTCTGTTGTTGGCACAGCATTCAGCAAATCTCAATCGTCATACTCTATGCTCTCCATATGCTTAATCACAGCACTTTGTGATTGAAACATTAAGGAAATATTTAATACCATTTTTGCTTCTCTAACCATTTTTTGTGTCATTGGCATTATAGCCTACATGTCAACATAATGGCTCTTTAGGCTGCACTCTAGACCCGTCTAGACAAATATAATAGGTCTGACTGAAATATAAAAAATGTTGGTGGGAGCTTATTAAGATTGCATTAGTCATAATCTCAAAATAGGACTTTTCTGACTTTGTGCTTTCAGGCATATTTTAGTAGACAAGGTCTATTGGCTATTGTGCCTTTTACATTGCGGCATTCCTACCTTATTTGAGTGTGATTTTGCCTTTTCACAGGACACTGTGATTGTGCAGTTAGCAAAAACATCCTTGTCATCTTTTTACCATTTACACTTGCATTGTTCATGTGTATGTTGTGTTTCCTCCAATTTATTGTCAAAACCATTTCTGTATCATTGTGAATATTTTACATAATTTGTCGTTTTGATTCAAAAGTCAATAAACCAAAAATAAAATGCAAAGCTCAGCTTTCAACTTATACTGTATTTGTCCCCAGGGGGAAACATTTCATGGTTGTGGTAAATTGTTACAGTACATGTAAGATTGTGACATTAATGCAGAACCGGACCCATAATTCACTTAGTAAATAATAGGGTTTTGTCACGCTCCATTGGGAAGTGTTAACAGATGTTGCATCCTACTGGGCTTAGACCTCTGGTTTATTTTGAAGCTATTGGTCGGCGCTTAACTAAATCGGCATTGCTACAGCTGTTTTGATCACCTAATAGCTCTATCATCATTTCAAAACGCGCTTCAAAGTCATTAACATTATCCCACACTGATTGGTCTGCCAGTAGGTTGGCTGTGAACAGGGTTTTCAGACTATAAGTAAGTCAGACAGAGCCAGGCTAGTACGGTGTTACGCACAAGTTCTGCATGGCTGTGTTTTGGTTGTACTGTATGTATCTAGCCTGCTGTCTGTCTTTGTGAGAGTAGGGATCAATTCAGCTTTGGTAGTGGGTAGGCACATTGTTGATTACACAACAACCCACCCATTCTTACCCCCTATAACAGACAACCCTAGCAAATATGCATCTGCGCACGGACACACACACACACACACACACACACACACACATTGGAGTAATGTATATTCAAACATTGAATATGTTTGACTGTGCTAATGTACAGTACATATGTAAACAATACAAACATGCACATGCAGAATATGACCTCCAAAAACTCAGCTTATCCATAATTTCATCACAGGACATTGACATAGTATATTTTAACATGCTGTGTACTTGTTGGTGGTGTGCTGAAGGGAAGCTCCATTTCATGTACATAACAGTATACTGTAATACCACAGTTATGCTCTTTCAGTATGAAGATGACCAATAGCATACCTGTTACAACTGCATTTTGTCAGTTTGGCACAGTGTTACAGGCTAATAATACTATATGTAGTATGCATTATCCCGCTCTTCTTCCTTTCCCATAATAAAGATTTTTCTTTATTATGGGATAAGACTTTGTTTAATCTTCACCAACATTTATGTATTGCATTTAAACAAGGTTTTATTTAAAAAAAACATTTATTTTATCCTTCATCTGTCATTTAATCTCTCCACTTTTTTATCCCTTCATTTTCCTTCTCATTTTCCATTTTGATATCCCCCTCCTGTGCTCTGCTCCTCCTACCATTTCTGCCCCCCTCACTTTTGTCCTCCTCATCGTCATTTCCTTGACGTTTGAGGAGAGTAGGGATCCACTCAGCTGACAAAGGGGGACGTCACAGCATACATGATACACCAGCATCTGCTCTGGTGCTAAAAATACACACCACAGGGCACAACGCAGGCTGTCTGCAGCTGCCATACATGGACGTTCAGGTTCGCTTCTACCTCCACGTCCCAGCTTTTACACAGCCGGGGCTTCTGGGTAGCCTAGGTTATCTAACCGCTGCAAAGCGACTTTGACGGAAGCATATTCTGAGATTATGTAGGTTATGTATACATGATTTGTGGGTGTAATGGATCTTTTTTTTTTTACATTAAACAAAAAAACAAAAAAAAAGGAAAAAATATAGCGTCATTGATTTTGTAATGCTCGTTGACTCCGAAACATATTCTCTCTGGATGATTTTTCAAAGGAGTGAGGCTCATGAATATATGCTATGTCTGAACACAGCCCTTGAAAATTATTGATCAAATGTCTGGCACTTGCCGTTGCTTAATAAAAAGATAAAACGTGTGAACAAGGCATAAAAACATTCTATGAAATTATCTTGGCGCAAATACGGCCCTTGCCATTGAATCTAAAATCTGAAAAGAGACCAGAATACGCAGTCACCTTGGGATAATGGCTGGGCATTTCATTTAGTATCAATATTCAATATCAGTTTATTTTTTGTTGCCCAAAACAACAGTGTAGATACACATGGAAACTATTCTGAGCTCACTCTGCTCCGTTTGCTTTGCTCTTTATTGCCACCAGTCCCTCTGTTCTCCTGGGCTTCAGTGATGCAAGCTGGTCCTTATGTCACCAGTTGTCAAGAGTACGTCAGTGTTCCTGGCGAGGTTTTTCCACCTAATTAATGAATAGTCTTCCTCTTGTACGTTCTTCTCCAAAGTTAAGAAACACCCTGACACATTTGTGGCCGTAATGGATCTTTGTTGCATAGATGTGCGATTCAGTGAGCAGGCGAGCAAGGAGCCTTGTGTGTTTGATGGATAAATGGCCTTTCTTCCTTTTCTCTGTGTGTGTGTGTGTGTGTGTGTGTTTGCGTGTGTGTGTGTGTGTGTGTGTGTGTGTGTGTGTGTGTGTGTGCGCTCAACCAGAGACGTGCAGCATGCAGGTCTGTCGGACCTGGAGATCATCTCCCAGCCGGTGGAGGAGGAGAACTCTGGAGCGACACCTCCAATCCAGCTGGTGAGCTTTGGCTACAGAGACCTGCCCCTGGCTGCACTGGACCTGTCACTGGCCGGCTCTCAGCTCCTGTCCAACATAGACGAAGATGAGAGCAGAGAAGGGTGAGTGAGACGCACACAGGTGATGCTGTGCGCTTTCATCTCTGATGAAATGTGTGTGTGTGGCGGACTTGATGGTGACACCGTTGGCGAACGGTTGATGGTGATTTTGGATGGTTGGCTTCTCAACTGGACACACCTGTCAACAGGATAGACATACAATAATTCATACTCAAGTCTCAGATATACCTTATGCATTGTAGCAGTTGTTGGACTGCACACTGACACCTCCTGGCAGAGATGCAGCTCAGACAATGTTGACTGTATCGGTACCCATGGCAACCATCGACTTTTGCGGGTGTTACTGTATATAATGGAGAAGTCAGTGCTCTTATCTAATGTGAAAATACTGTGTCTGTGTGTATATGTACAGTGTATGTATACAGTGTGTATACATATACACACGTGTGTATGTATACACGTGTGTATATATACTGTATTTTGTGCTTTTGTCTATCTGTGTGTGTGTGTGTGTGTGTTTGCTAGTCATGTCACCACAGGAGCTTGTCCATCCTCTGCTCCTGGCTAATTGGTTCGATCATGGCAGCAGAGTAGGCTGGAGAGGTGTCCAGACCTGACAGTGTGTTCGTGTGTGTTTGTGTGTGTGTGTGTGTGTGTGTGTGTGTGTGTGTGTGTGTGTGTGTGTGTGCCACATGCCCTCTGGCGAGCCTCGGAGAGCTAATCATAACCACACTGCAGAGATTAATGAAGTCAAGAGCAATCAGCTCTGACACACACACACACACACACACACAATCCAACTGGAATGTATAGAGCTTTTGGCTCAGATACGTTGAACCTTGTTTAGTGGAGGCTGTGATTCTGTGATTAATTGAATGTCCGCCTTGCATGGCCATCTGTACATACAGATGTAACCACAGTAGTGTCAGTCTCATTCCCTCAGTGATGCTGCCAGCCCTCTAGTAGGAAACGCTTATAAGCGGCAGCCATGATGAGGAATGTCACGATGGATACACCAGTAATCCATGTGTGTGTGTGGCGGCTGTCCCCAAACTTGAGTCCTGACCTGAAAACATGTAGTGTTGAAGCCTGTAAGTCCTCCTTCTTTTTGTGCTGCAAAAATGGACTCCCACATCACAATATCACCAATAACAACAACAACAAACACTGAAATATGGATTAAGGGTGATAAAAGCATTATTATTTCTCACAGCGTGGAAATAATTTCAGCCCCACAGACATTAGGGAGCCCATAAGTAAACACCAGGTTTGAGGGGTAATGCAAGCCACTTGATGCCCACCGCCACCCCCAGAGGAGTTAAGCCCTCCTGTTGACAAGTACGCTCCCTGCTGAAGTGTCCTGGAGCCGAACACAGAACTCACACTATACCTCCAGGAAGGGCTCTGACCCCCTCTGACCTCCTCTGACCCACTCTGACCCCCCACGAGCCCATGCACAGGGGCATGCCAGAAGAGAGTGGGCAACCTACAGTATCTCCGTTATACAATATAATAGAACTGTTTCTTTTGTTCGCTTTTGAAACGTTGATTTTTCAGTCATATTCAATAGGGAAAATGAAACATGACCATTGGTAGAAAAAAAACCTGTTGGTTAAAGTTTGTTTAACTACTATCCTTTCCAACAACTAAATCCCTGTCTCTCTTTGTCTCTCTTTGTCTCTCTCTCTCTCCCTCTCTCTTTTTCTTTCTCTCTCAATCTTTTCCTCTCCCTCTCTCTCTCTCTCTCTCTCTCTCTCTTTCTCTCCCTCTCTCTATCTCTCCCTCTCCCTCTCTCTCTCTCCCTCTCCCTCTCTCTATCTCTATCTCTCCCTCTCCCTCTCCCTCTCTCTATCTCTCTCTCTCGCTTCCTCTCTCTCCCCCCCATAAGTCTCCTGTGCAGTGCATGTGTGTATAAAAGTGTATATGTGCATTGAGCAGGTGGAATAGCGGCCAGGGCAGCTGTAGACCAGGCTATTCCTCTACTTCAGAGCACAGGGAATTCAGCGACACATAAAGACCTTCACCTTTGCCCCCTATGGGCCCCTGTGCATGAAGCTGGATCTACCCTGGCCCCTGATCCCATTTATCTGTTTTTGTGGGAGTGTGTGTGTGTGTGTGTGTGTGTGTGTGTGTGGCTGGGTGTGCATGTTCGTTTTAAGTCCCTGCTGTGTTTGGCCCTAATGATTTGCTTGGCTTTCCTATTTGTCCACTGTGTCCTGACAGCACAGTATCACTCACACAGGCACTCTAACTCTACTAAGCTAAGACGGGTTTATATTTTTAACAGTGTAAATGTGAATGGGGTCTTCATTATACAGCCTTGGAGAGACTTTTTAAAGGACTCATGGGTAACTGTGTGCTTCTAGCTCACATGTGTGCATATGTATTTGGAGCTTTATGTGTGTTTGGATGAACCAAAAATACTATGGGAAGACAAAGCACTTCAGAGGTCATGTGGAGGTTTTGGGGGAAGGTTTACGGTTTATTTTAAAGCACGCTAGGGTCAAACACTGACTGCGAATTGCCTATTAGTGTCTAGTGACCATTGGTTAGGCTCACACTATCACACGCATGGACACATTCTTATTTGTTGACCACTATGTGTGTCCAAAGAACGTTATCGAGAGACTGGGCCATTTTTCTCCAAATATCTTAACTATTCATACTAAATCATGGCAAAAGTGAGTAGCATATAATTGAACTATTTCACTTTCATTTATATTTGGGTTGTAAATGTTTTTATAGAAATATAGCAATAAACTGATTAGCCATAACACAAATGTCCTGTTTATCATATATTGTATCCGAAGCACACATTCTCTTGTTGTTTTTAAATAAGGCAGGTGCCATTTTATAATCAGATTACTGTAATAAAGTTTAATGTAACCTACCTACCTAATCTCCTACAACAGTTGTGTTCGTAGCAGAGCCAATCGAACTTTCAAGTCAACAGAAATCAGCCATGGCTACAGGCGAGTGGCTAGGGGAAATAGCCTTCTGTGAATGTGTGTGCTCACTGTGTCATTTGCTGTTTCAGATAGAGGGTGCTGGTGCTAAGAAAGAGAGTGTAAAATTACTTTACAGATTAGTCATTTTACCAGGGATTCCCTGGGGGTATCCTGGACCAAGCTAGGGCTCCAAAAGGCCCGGCCTCTCAAATTATTTTCCTCACTGCAAACGCCCTGTGCATATAGCATGGCATCCTTAGTTGAGCTAGTACAAAGAAGCAGAAATAAAGCAGGCATCAATAATATAAACAAAATAACATTCAAGCATTTTTGATACAAATCGATATAAACACGGATGCTGATATCGACCCGCAAACAGGAAGCAATTGACAAAATGGGCGTCTTGCTGTACTCTGTGCAAGGGAGACAATAGACTTGTATCTCCACATGCCACTGGCAGCAGCAAAGGTCACAGAGCAGTGAGGAAGGATTAAAGACTGTTAGGGAGGAGCAAAACACTAAATACTCCTAATCCCCCCGTTTATTTGCCGCATGGTTGGTTAAAAGCTACTATCGGCCTCATAAAATTAAAACAATGCGAGCTCCCAGCTGTGGCAAAGAGGCAATGATTGACACTAGGAGAGAGAGGCAAGAAGGAAGGAAGGTAGGAGGGAAGGAAGGAAGAAAGGAAAGTTTAGAGGGGACCGTAGAGTGACAGAGAGAGAGAAAGATAGAAAGAAGCAGTGCAGACAGGGAAGAAGAGGAGGACTGAGAGGCGACCAAGTGTGGCACCACAACATTCCTCCGCAGAATGAGCTGTCACCGGCTCCTCCTTCGCCCGGCGATCTATGGTTCACACCGGCTGCCTTTGATTAATACATCCCACCTAAATCATCGAAAGTTCCCCTTCCCTTCTTCCCCATAAAACGCAATACACAACACAAATCAGCCCCTTAAACAGCGGAGCCGGATAACAATCGGAAAATAATGCATCTTCCCCAGGCCCTCCCGATAAATTGTTCCTTATAACACCCTCCCTACAACCAAAATCAATTCATCCGCCTCCGATTTTTATTAAAATTCCCAGTAATAAATCTTCCCCCAATGTTTGTTCATCTGCTTTTTGATACATTTATATCACTTTCAGTTCTGCTCCAGTGTTTCCCCTGCCTGCGCAGCGTAAAATGGGAAAATCTATTTGGGGCCGATAGAATAGTTAAAGGGGTGTTATGGGCGCCTGTGTGCCTGCTGTAAATGGGTGTCAATTTGTGTGCGCCCGTGTGTGTGTGTGCGTGTGTGTGTGTGTGTGTGTGTGTGTGCGCGCGCGTGTGTAAATGGGATCGATAAATGTGTCAGTGTGGTGAGCAGATAGTACCCTTTCCCTTGCTTTTCTGATTAACCCACAGCAGTGAAAACCTGACAGCAAAATAGCAGTGTTACAGTAGTGTGTGTGTGTGTGTGTGTGTGTGTGTGTGTCCTAAGTACCCTTTGAGAGTGCTTTTGTCTTTTTATGAAATCTCCAGGGTTCACAGCCAAGTATGAGTGTGCTTACTGTTTCAACATGTACCTGCGTTATGTGGTAGAAATTAGCTGCAGTCTTCCATATATAGTATTGTTATATTATCTGATGGTTCTGAAATACATACAGTAAACAAGACTGTAAGAGAAATAAGTGCACTTTCACACTGAGGGCCTCATGTACAGTACTAACGTGTAAGGTTTCATCACAACGTGCTCCTAGAAACATGCCGTCGTACAAACAGCACGCACATGGCTAAAACGGTGAAGCAGTGAAAAGCCTCTGCAAAACAGGTGCACTTACAGCGTTTCTTTGAATAACGGCGGGAGTTATCGGCAGGAGTCATCCGAGCAGGACGCAGACACGGACCAAGTAGATGTGCTGAGGATGTGCTTGTTCCGCATTAAAATAAATCTTTTCGTTGTCCACGTCCGTACTAGCATGGCATGTCAACTTTCAGCGACTATAAATGTTAATGTAGTTTAACATTTATAGTCGCTGAAAGTTGACATGCCATGCCCCTGTCCCATGTTGTCATAGTTCCTTGAAGTCTTACTGCAATGTATTTTGACATACTTAAGTGAAAATACCCCATATATTATGTGGAATAATATATGTTTCTCAGATAACAGTCACTTTCTTCAGATCTTCTGACATCTTCAGACATTCAGAATGTAGTAATGATTAGCTGATACCGACTGATACCTACACGCCAACATGTGAGTAGGGGTGTTATGGAACTCTTTCCACTTCATGCACTGTATGGAAGGATTCACAAAGGGGAATACAATAAGAATACAATACAATAAGTCTCATCCCCTAGCATTGTCTCACCGCTGTTTGATCAATGAGCCAATGTGGTATGCAGCTTGCTTGGTCAGTGTTGAGGAATGTGGAGTTGTGCAATGATTTATTTTTAGTGTAAAAAAGTGTGTTTGGATTGATTAACATTAATGTAATCTAATTGAGTGCGATGAAAACAGATTGCTGTATGTTCTTCCACCTTGCCTCAGTAAAAGTGGCCTTTTGATTACAAATGAAATTGGTCCAGTTAAAAATAACACACTGAGAAAGTCCCAGCATGCATCTGTATAGCACTTGTTCACGCTCACAGACCCTCAGAAAGAATTCCAGGATATATGAGTATGCAAATATGCCCCCTTGCCATCACATGGCAAGAGACAACACTGGTGAAATACAACTGTATGCAGCTAATTGTGTACATGGTGTAGAGCTTTCAAGCTTTTTCTGTGATTTGCATATCTTTGCATGTTAGACCGTGATAGGTTCCAACTATTTGTGACATCACGGTTAATGTATCACCAATTCAAACCTATTCAAATCAAATTGAATAGGTATGTCTTCAAGAGGCGTAAACAAAGACCATATGTTTTTGAATGCAGGGGGTCTTCCAGTAGACTTAACCTACTCATACTGTATGAGAATGGAATATTCTCAGACCTCTATAAGGTTTTTTCAATTAGTTGATTGAGTAGATGGGGTGGATGTCAGGTTGTGACTTGCTGGGAGTAGCACCACTTGTTTAAATGGAACCAAGCAGTGATTTACATTACGGTATTTTCTCCCCTTGGTCATGATATATAGTCACAGGTTTCTTACCACCAAGCAAATTAAGCTTAGCTCATTAATATATGTTGTCTATATTTTGTTATTCACAGATACATTGTGGATCTTCTGTTGTAGAGCAGTGGTACATGTCCCACTAGTGGGACTGACTTTTTGGGGAGTAAATTGGTTGGAATTAACACTCATTATCATTATCAGCAGCATACGTTATAGGCTATACAATATCTACTGTACAATTTCTATATCTACTGTATAATTACAGTACACAATCTTTTATTCTTACTTTCTTTTTTCTGTCTTTCTTCACCCCATATAATTATAATTACAGTAAATAATAGTATTACATAATAGGAATATAAATTTCGCATAACAGGAACACTTACCATAACAAATATGTTGAGTTTGTGTGTTCTCTTTGTAAGTTACAGTAATCATTCACACAATATTATAATATATTATGATATACTGCTGTGTGAATAGTGCTGTCGGGGTTAAAAGTCACAGGAATTGTTTGTTGTATAAAGGTAATGGGTTGACCTGATCAGGATTGTGTGTGTGTGTGTGTGTGTGTGTGTTCTGAGATAAAGATATTCTCTGAATCACTATCTCACTCAAAATTTCTTTGCGTGCGTGAGCCCGGGTGTGCACGTGTGTGTGTTGGCATGTGTGTGTATGTGTGTGCGCACACAGGGCAAGAGGCTGCACTGAGCCGCATGGATTTGCTGCTAAAGTTTGAACAGTTTTAAATTAAAATGTATTGCCCATTCTCAATGTATTGATCCCAGCCTCAGCTGTGTCAATATGCCGCCCTGCTATTTTTCCAATAACTTATAAAGATCTGCCACCCAGGCATAAATTCATTACATAGCTCTGACTTTATGCTCTCTCTCTCTCTCTCTCTCTCTCTTTCTCTCTCTCTCTCTCTCTCTTTCTCCCGCTCAACTTTTTTTTACTACTGTTGCTCTTCTATACTTTTTTTTCTGTTTCTTTTTTTCTTAATTTAATATTTTCCATTCACATTTTCGCTACCTTTCAATTCTCCATTGCTACATTTCATTCTAATTGTCTTCTGTATGTCACCAGCGTGTGAAGGGTTAACTGATGAGGCTTTTTTCACTGGTGTTTAAAGTCTGATGGTTATTGACTCCCTGTGCTCCCTGCTGGGGTTATATTTCTATAAGAAGCCTGTCCTCCAGTCACAGGAGGACTCCACCCAACTCCTGATAAAGCTCAAGGTGAAATCAACACATTTTATTTATAATGTATGCACTTAATTTCTAAAAGAGTCTTTCCACTGTCTCAGCCTGTCATAGCCAGCTATTTGTAAATGTAAAATCTGCGAGGTTTTCCTACTTCTTTCTAAGCATAAAGTAAGGGATCACCTGTTTTGTCTGAATTCAGTGAATAAATGTTTCCTCTCCTCTTCACTTTATCCACACCTCCCTCCTCCTGTTTAACCTCGCTCTCCTCCCATCTTCTCCCTCTACCCGGCTCCATCTCTCCCCCTCATCTCCCTCCTCCACCTCCTCCTCCGCCTCCTCCTCATTGTCAATACCCATCTAATTCCACTTTAGCACCAGTAATTGGCTGATGGATAGAAGCTATGGATTGGCCTCTTCCTGATGACTGTGTGACATTTTCCCCTCCCCTATAGCTGGTAATACTAATAGAATTCCAAATCCGCCGCACTGGAATCCTGTCATGAGTAGGTCAACCGTCGTGTCAAGGTCCTATTGGAAAGCAGGCATCCAACATCTTAATTTAGACTTAGCCACTGCTCTCATTCTTCCCTGTCTGGCTCAGTGGAAGATTTCGGGCTGCTGCTGTGTCTCCATGTTCTTTTATACTGTACTGGATGTCCACACACACTGCATTCTCTTGGTCTCACCTATCTGTGTCTTTGCATGTGTCTGTTTTCATTTTTTCAGTCGTTCATTTTGTTTGCGTGTTTGTTTGTTTGTTTATTTCTGTCTGTATTTCATCCTTCCTTCTAGAATGGAGCAATATTTGAACTTGGAGTGTTCATTTCAGTACAGTTCTGCATTTTTTATTTGAATATTTTGAATTACTAATTACCTACAGTAATAAAAATTGCACAGGTTTGTGCACATACTGCAGACAATTGTATTATGTGTTTTGTATGTGCATGTGTGCTGTGTGTGCATATACAGAACTGTACTGTATGCAGACATACTGTATGTGCGTGATTGTGTATTTATTGTGTTTGTTTCTGTGCGTGAGCGTGTGCTCGTAATCGTGTGACAGTGCATGCCCACCCAAGCTGAGTGCAGCTCATTTATTTCTATCTATAGACTTTGAATTGAATTTCTGATCAATGGAGAGGACGTCCCATTTCTTCTCTCTCTGGGCTATGAACTTCAGCACCAGAAAACAAAGATAGAAGGTACTTATTGGATTAGATAGACAATACTACCTCTGGCCATGACATGTCTTCAGCCTGTTTGCATCCTAAAAATAGTTAGGGGACAGTAGCTTGTTAATGCTTTTTGAGAGCTATGAAGCTGTTAAATATATTACATTACTACATTATAAACAGCTGAGAAACATTATACTGTAACGGTTTAACAGGACATGACAGAACATGATTAACAGGTAAAACAAAAAAAGTTTGCAGTTGCACTGATATGAGACTGACATTTGTGAAATATGAAATTGTTATTTACATGTACATCCCAGATGAATATATATTTTTACGTTATGTGTGTGTGTGTGTGTGTGTGTGTGTGTGTGTGTGTGTGGTGTTAAGGGGTACCAGGGTATAGTATAAGTACTACCTCATGCCAATCCAGTCAGCTGACTGCATAATGCAAAGACAGAACCACTGAACTTGACCCTTTTTAACCTGACCATGGTTCCCCATTCTCTCTCTCTCTCTCTTTCTCTCTCTCTTTCTCTCTCTCTCTCTCTAACTCTCTCTCTCTCTCTCTCTCTCTCTCTCACTCTCTCTCTCTCTCTCTCTCTCACTCTCTCTCTCTCTCTCTCTCTC
>JAODUG010000018.1:4546832-4562249 GCA_027564795.1 Aphredoderus sayanus | reverse complement strand
GTAGCCTGCAACCTGGGCATAATGAGACGCCTGTCACTGGCCATCAACACATGTAGAAGATAACATGCACGCACACACGTGCACAAACACACACACACACACACACACACACACACACACACACTCAAGAGGAGGCACATCACAGCAGATGTTGTTAGAGAAATATCTTTCCTCTCATCTGTCTACTTCCCCTGGCAGGAACTCTACTAAACCCCCCATCCCCTCCTACACACACACACACACACACACACACACACACACACACACACACACTGAAGAACATAGACGTGCACAAGCACACTCCAGAGGGATGCAGCGCGTTCTGACAGGTGCGCTCACCTGAGCTTCTCTCTTTGTCTATCGTTCACATACGTTTAGAAATGCACACACACACACACACACACAAACACACACACACACATACAGAGAGGCAGGTAGGTGTGAATAGACAGATGTGTGAGGCGAGGACAGCTGTGAGAAAAGGTGTGAGTGGGCAGGTGTTCCATTAGAGGGATGGATGGAGAGAGGGAGAGAGAGATACACACACAGAGAGAGAGAGAGAGAGAGAGAGAGATAAACATTATTTTGAACATAAGGTACAATATCAACATAAGGAAGAGATACAATATAGAGAAAGTTCTAGAAAGAATTAATCAAATGCGCAGCTCAAATTAAGCAGATAGAGTTTTATCAGGTACACAGACATCTACAGGGACACAGGCACAGTTAGAGAGGGCGAGACAGGTAAACATAGATACAAGAAGGCGAAAGTCAAGACAAAGACAGACGCAGGCACACACACAAACACAAACACAAACACACGCATGCACACACACATGCAGATAAATACATGGATTGAAATTGACGAGAGACAGACAACGACAACATGGACAGATAGAAACATTGACATTGGAGAAAGCAGGAATTTAAAAGCTATAGTGTGTGTTTGTGTGTTTGTGTGTGTGTGTGTGTTCGTGTGTGTGTGTGTGTGAGCAGTGGTGATGGCTAGCATTGATCCATGCAGTTTGTGTCAGGGGGAGATAAGGCCTGCCTCTCTCCCCAGAGAAGACCCTCCGGCAGGGGAGGTTAGCGGGGGAGGTCTGTGGTCAGCTCTGCTCTGGGATGGATGGAGGGATGGAAGGATGAATACATGGTTAGCACAGAAAGAGGATCCCTCTTTTATATTTACCTCTTAGACCTTTCTTCAAGTTAGATTACAGTTTTAACATTTTGCATTTCCTTTTCTGTCTCCTGCCCTTGCTCCCCTCCCCTCCCCCCTCCTCTCCACCCTCTTTCTCTCTCTGTCTCTCCCCTGCTTTCCATCAGGTTTCTCCACACTGTCCCTGGCAGACCAGATGAGTCTACTGCAGAGTGCGTGGATGGAGATCTTGATTCTGCGTGTCGTTTACCGCTCACTGTCCTTCGAAGACAAGGTCAGTTGATGTGCTCTGTGTGTGTGTGTGTGTGGGCTTGTGAGTGACATCAAATTAATCCTCAAAATTAAATAAATTAAATAAAAATCACATGACATTTTTTTGGTTTACTGCTATCGTTATTGTGGCTGTTAAATGACTGTTGATACACGTGAGTTTATGTTTTTCTCTCTCCATGCAGCTGGTATATGCTGAGGACTACATCATGGATGAGGACCAGTCTAAGCTAGCAGGCCTTCTGGACCTGAACAATGCCATCCTCCAGCTGGTCAAGAAATACAAATCCATGAAACTGGAGAAAGAGGAGTTTGTGACCCTGAAGGCCATCGCTTTGGCTAACTCAGGTAGGGGATCCTTGACCTTCACCTGCAATTATTGGTCTCCATGCTCCGGCGGCCATTTTGAGCAAACATTCAGCAGTTGCAGTTGTCAGAAGAAATGTGAGCCACTAAACTAACAAAGCAACAATATGTAACATCAGCATTAAGAGCCTAGCTACATGGTGGTTGAGCCTGTTATAAGGCCAATAGGATGTGTCAACAACTACTAAATAAATTACTAATAGCATTATTAATATTATACATGAGTATTAGACGAAAAAACATCCAGTGTCAATTTGTCATGAGCTGTCATAAGGTCTTAAAAATTATAGATAAACTCTTTCTTTTGTGTTTGTTTTCTGTGTAAAGTGTGTACGTGTGTGTGTGTGTGTGCGTGTGTCTGTGTGCCTGGCGGAAAAGGAGTTAATCCTAGAATCCCCAGTCCCCTGGGACTCATTTGAGCTGAACCATCAAAGGGCTGATTTAAATACTCCTAACACAGACAAATACATAGACACACACACACACCAACAACTGTGACACATGTACTCACACACACTGACAGTTAATCCTTCCCAGTAAAGCAATATCACCCACAACCTCACCCTGTCTGAACACCTCTCACCTCAGTTGTTTTCCTCATACCCCTATAGTCACATATGCTAAAAAATAAATCATAGAAACATCAAATATGTACAATCACATACAGGACATGTCTTAATACAGCCTCCACGCTTGAAGCCCATTTACAATTAGCATAGGCGTCTCTTCAGATGCCTGTTAAATAAGGTGCAATCATTAGGACCCCCAGCCTGTCGATAAGGCCCCCTCTCTGATGTTGTCCTGCTGCATCGACAACTGACTAACACACATTCATGCGCAGGCACACACACACACACACACACACACACACACACACACACACACACACACACACAAAGCTCTATCCCTCCCCTGACCCTATCTTTTGAACTTTGTTTTGGAAGGCAGCCAGCACTTCAGTACTCTTTAATTACAAGGGGGAAGCTGTCAATACAATGTGCTTAAATGGAAGATCGCAATGGGCTTTGAATATGGGAGCAAATGTACCATGTGTTTTCAGTATAGGCTACATGGACACACAAAACACATTCTGACATAATGTACACACCTTCCACATTCTCACACAATATTGACAGGTTGTCAATCAATCACTCAGCCCTGCCTGTACTATGTACAAGGCAGTGTATACTGTATGTGTGTGTCAGTAAGTAAGTAAGTAATCTTATTGAATATTGTTTCACTAGACAACAAACGTGATGACGAGGATGATAATTATTCTGATTCCTCACTGTTTGGCAAGCTAGCATTCAATTAACATTATACAAAGTGAATCATGGGAAATTATGAAGTGGTGGTGGTATATGGGTCTCCAAAATATATTATGTATAGCCTACATTAACAAGTACTTTAATTAAAATTAAAGATTGAATATTAAAGTAGTGATTTTTTTATTATTCTTGGAATTGTGGTCAACTGCACAAACCAGAACAGACCAGATACATTTTTTTCCATTTGTTTCCATTTGACAGAAATATGTTTCCATTTGACATGTAAATCATTAGTTTAAATCCTGAACTCTCCCTTTTAAAATGTCTCCTGGCCTTCAGTGAATTTATTTAAAGTAGTGGACTTCCATTAAACACAAACCATTGGGGGGACACTTCATTTTAAGTACCTCTTGAAATCAACAGTCAACATGGAAACTAACTTCGCTTAGGCTGCAACTGCTATACAAGACAACAGAATGCTAGCATTAGCATTTTGAAGGGCACTGACACTAATTAATTTGCAGGATGCTAATCGTGTGCATTAATGAAGGCAAGCCTTAAGAAATGTTAGCGAACGTGCCCCACATGTAAAGGCAATGAAACTAGCCACTAGAACCAGTGTTTATATGCCCGTGTGCATGCTTGTGCGCGCACGAGTGTGTCAGTGCTGTGCACGTGTGTGTGTGAAACATGCGTCCCTTGTGTGTTAATGTTGTGTTACAACCTAACCTGTGTGTGCCATCGCGCGATATTCTCCTGCTCATTAACTGCTATTCCACTTGACAGTTTTGACCGTGGCTCACAGTGCTAGCAGATGCCAAACCTACAGGTTTCTATATAAATACAACTCGTCATTAACCTATGCCTTGAACAAAAGCTTTAAAATAGTTAACTTTTTCGTTAAACTTAGAAAGCAGCTATCTGTTACTAAAATACTATCAGTTCACCATACAGTACTGTATGTCAGTGGGGAACAAGGGGAAGAGCGTGCAGATAGTATACTGTACAGTAGTTGCCCTGAAATATTCACTAATTTGAGTGTGAATTCTCGTATTGTCCAACATCAATCCCTTCAACTCCTATCTTACAGATGAATGGATCACCCATGTAAACACAAGGCTAAAGCACAGAATTATAGATCCCATGCAAGTCGTAGAGTTCTATTGATCTCTATCGAATCTAACCAACTGTCTGGCCCTGCATACTGATATACGCATTACACTATAGATTCTAGAGTATGTGAGAGTCGGTCTGTGTGTGTGTGTGTGTGTGTGTGTGTGTGTATCTATTTGTATTTGTACAAATATCTGTATACATTAAGCATGTGTTTCCCATACACATGCATAGTTTGTTTACTATTTGTACTACTATTGTGCTATAATAGTAATACAAATACTGTATGTGCTGTTTGTATGTACATTATTAGTGCATTGCTCATGTCCATGTAAATAAAACATTGCACTACAGCAGACATCTTCCTATTGACTTCCCATGTACAGTAATGCCATATTACATAAACCCAAAGACAGAATTCATGCACATAGACACACAATCAAACAGACGTTAATTAACAAGACTTCTCCCTCACGTTTTCCTCTGGGCAGATATCTCCCTGCTCTCCTGATAGACACCACAGCAACCACAGCACTTTATACATGCATCAATATCTGACTGCATGGTCCATTTTGTACATGTGTGTGTGTGTGTGTTAGAGAGAGAGGGAGAGAGTGTGTGATGGCCTGTCAATAGTAGCCTTGTGATTATTATTTAACATGCATGTAATCATTGATTGGGGACATTGATCTGAGGTTGGGCGTTAAAGGCCAGCTCACATTAAGGATTTAGCTCCCCGGGGGCCAATATAAAGCATTGCTTTAGTGGGACATTCCCTTCCTTCACTGCCAAGTGTGCTGAAATCCACCCTCTGTGTTGGCCTAGACCTGGATTCATGCAACCGAATAGTCTTACACAGAGACTGATTGTGTGAACACACACGCACAAAGGGACACGAACACAAAATGTGTTCTTCGATTCTCTCCATCATGTTACAAGTCTATCTCTCCTTCCTCGCCCACTCTTGCTCTGGGCATTTATCACACCCACTGGCTCACTTCTTGGCCACATCGTCAAAGGCTACCCGCCTCTCCCCTCTCCTCTCCTCCCCTGTCCTCCCCTCTGCCCAGCTTGTTGCATTTACACTGGACAGTGCATGCCTCACACCAGGGGTTTAGAGGCATGCACTTCATTATCAGAGGTTTAGATGAAATGACAGTAGTACTAAACTAACATCACAGTTCAAACTATCAGTGATTGTAATCGAATCCACAAATTCTGAGAATATCTCCTCACCGTTCGCTATAGCTGGATGTTCTGTGTGTACAATGAAAATATAACTGGTGTTTCTACACAGCCGTGGTTCTGTAAAAGGCAATGCAAACAAACAAAGTGGTACAGACCGCACCACATTATCCCAGGGAGCACCTTGAAGGGAGAGTTTTTTTTGTTTTGATGAGTTGAAATATCTCCAGCATGTCGGACTCTACTTGTAGGTCATCATTTCAGTCTTTCATATTAAACTGAAGTGAAGTATACGCAAAGTAATGGGTCCATTAAAGGTATAGTCAGCGATTGTAAGCTAATACAGTAACTGGAATTTGAAGGGAGAGGTGCTCTTGTGTTGATTAGTTTACATATCAACCATCTTTCTCCAGAATCGCTGACTTCACCATTTCAGCCTTTTCATATTACATTGAAGTGAATCACTCTGGGGCCCAGTAACATCTTCCCTCCTCCCGGCTTCTGCACAGACTCCATGCACATCGAGGACGTGGACGCGGTGCAGAAGCTCCAGGACGTCCTGCACGAGGCCCTGCAGGAGTACGAGGCGTCCCAGCACCAGGAGGACCCGCGGCGGGCGGGCAAGCTGCTCATGACCCTGCCCCTGCTCCGCCAGACCTCCACCAAGGCCGTGCAGCACTTCTACAGCATCAAGCAGGACGGCAAGGTCCCCATGCACAAACTCTTCCTGGAGCTGCTCGAGGCCAAGGTGTGAGGCGCGGGAGACGGGATGGATGGAGGGACGGATGGAGGGTGGATGGAGGGACAGATGGAGGGACAGATGGAGGGTGGATGGAGGGACAGATGGAGGGACAGATGGAGGGACAGATGGAAGGACAGATGGAAGGACAGATGGAGTGATGGATGGAGGGACAGGATGGAGGGACAGATGGAGGGACAGATGGAGTGATGGATGGAGGGACAGATGGAGGGACAGATGGAGGGACAGATGGAGTGATGGATGGAGGGACAGATGGAGGGACAGATGGAGTGATGGATGGAGGGACAGATGCGTGGCCAGATGCCATGCCCACACGAGCCCTACTCCAACTTTGGACTTTGAACTACAACCTTGACTGAGCATTTGCTCTTTACACACAAAAGTGCACGCACAGACACACACACACACACACACACACACAAACACACACATGCGCGCAGATGGGAGTAATCTTTGAGATACACTATGTCCGCTGACATCCCTTTGTGAACAACAGTACCCAACAAACCCAACACCTGTTCCAGACCTCCGGCCCTCTTTGACAAGGAACGGTCACTTTTGTCAGGGGGGCACAACTTGACTGAGCAAAATGATCCCCCATTGTCATGGGAAGGAGATTCCACGCTTGTGTATAAACTGTAAACGATCCATTAACGGTTACCATGGTGATACTGGACGCTGACTAGATAAATGCTTATACATGTAAGAATGACTAAGATGTGATTAGTGACAAAAAAAAACACATGAACAAACTGAGGACTCTAAGTTTTTGCAGAGAGACTGCACACCTGCACTCTTTGTTTCTTTTAGATTGTCCCCTGAGTTTTTTTTTTCTTTTGTTGAGATTTGAGATTGAAATGGGGAGAATATGAACATTGAAGAAGTATTATTGACTTTTTTGTCATATTAGATGGTTGGAAAGACAGAATACAAGACAAAGAAGAGGAGATTTGCCCTGCCAAAAGATGGACTCTCATCCTGTCAAAGGATGCCAGTACATTTTACAGTTGAAATCCAAAACACTTGGTTTTCCAAACACTTCCTTTATTTTCCTTAAACACAGCTCCTGGTTTGCCCCTGACTCCCCAACTCCTCTTACATCAGATTTATTATTTATTGTATTTGCTGAAGACGATTGTCACCCAGTCCTCTCAGTATTCTCATGCTATTATCTTCAGTGTTTGACAAACAGAGAAAATGGCTTGGGTTGAAAATGGTTTCAAACATTCCAACTATTTTAGGTTGATTGACCCGAGTAGAAATGCCAGTTGAAAAGCTAGTTAACAACCATATTTTTTAGCTGGATAATTGGAAACAAAGGAATTACATTCTGACATAGCAAATCAAATATGCCTCTTGTTTTGACTTATTAGAAACCTTTTTAGATGCAGACTGGCAGTTCACCACAGACGTATCATCTTCTGTTTACCTGCTAGGTGTTTGGTTTACCAGTATGCTGTGCCAGCGACATTTCCAATCTCTCTAACCTGCACCCCACTGGCCTAATGGTACTGATTCTTCAAATGGCAAAATGCCACTATAATATACCCATTCTGCTCCTTTATGTTCATATCTTCCAAATATCTTTGTCAGTTTAGTGTATTTATTGTTTTTAATTGTTTATGTTATTATTTCTTTTCTTTTTTTCTCAGGGAGTGATGGGGGAGTTTTAGTCACTCAATGCAATATGAACCAGAGGAAAACGTGTGTTGAACAAAACTGACCGAATGAAAGTTTTTTTTTTTTTTTTTTTTGCGTTTTTGCTGCTTGTTTTTGCTAATTTCTAACTTGAAAATAATATTAGCAATGATAACCAGACTTAGGCTGTAAATAATGATTGCCCTCCTGTATAATACCCTGACAAGCTTTGTTTTTTTTATCAATATTGTCTTCTTAAACTGATTCAATCAGAACATCTTTCCATTTTATATCAGCTTGACCACTTTCAGCAATTCTATATAAATATATAAATATATATAAAACAAGTAATAATGTATTAACAAATCCGTGTTTATCTTAGACACTCCAAGCAATAGTAATTTTACTAGGAGTGGAGTGTGCATATGGACAAAGAATGCAATATTAACATTACGTGCCATTCTTTAATTTGGGACAGAGAGAAGGGAGAAGGTTCTAGAAAGGTGTAAATTCTCTTTCTCTGTGTGATTTGCCATAAGATATTAGATTAATACTGAGGTTAATAATTCCTAAAAGACAGACCAGGAACCCAGCAGGGATAATGGACTGTGAACATGGTAGCAACAATAACCCATCCTACAGTTCAAGTAAAAGGGCACTCATTGCTTTGTAGTAAACGGATTTGAACTTTTATGTAGATAGCCATGACATTTTAAACAACATTTCTAGTTGTCCAACATTACCAATAGCATTTGAACATTTTGATTGTTACTGATTCATTGTTGGTCACATAACATTAAATATGTCCCCGTTAAATTCCAATAGATTGTTTTGGTATAGGAAATTAATTGGTTCACTGAAGATGGCTCCAGCTTGCTTTATTAACAGAAACGGGCACGAGACCAGACACAATAAAATACTTGCTTACCATTGACTGATCACAGAACGCTCCAGTAAGTTTGGTATGTTTTATTTATGTATTATACCATTCAATTTAAAATAATTTTTAAACCAGAATAAGAATGCCACAATATGTAATCTAATATATAATGGCAATTTGTCACAGCTAAAGGAATGCTGCAGAGTCCAGCAAATCTCTAACATTGCATACTCTGTATCAAACATCAGTATTATTAGTAAGGGGTATTTTCTCAGTCTTCTTAAACATTGTATATTGTAAATTATACAGATTATAATTCTAGCCTAAGACATTTTATTGGACAACAAAACAGAAAAAAGGAAAAACAATGTAGTTCAGCCTCTGTGTTTCATGTTTGCTGTGCTTCTTCCTAACAAGAAACCCCTTTCTGTTTGTTTTTATTTAATTTGTTTCTAACTGTTTAACTTAACTCCTCTTTTTCCCTCCATTTCGGTTAACGTCCTCTAAGGCAATACAATGTACTTCTTTCTTGTGGTGGTTCCTGTTCATGTGCAGTGCGCTTCTTTTAGACAACACAGGGCCAACTTGTGGCCACGCCCGTCTGTCTGTATGTCTGATCGGTCTGCAGGGTCTGGCCACCACATTCTCACACAACAAACCAAACTGGAAATAGGATTTAATTGCAGTATCCATTTTTGCCAATAGAAATAACTATCAAGTATCTAAAGGAAGAAACACCATACAAGTATTTAAAAAGGGATAATTTATGTAATTACATTTTCTTGTAGAATGAACAGTATACTGTATATCGTTAGGTTTAAATAAATAAAAGTGAAAAAAAGGAAATTGAGTATTTCAGAACCGTAGGTGACTCTTTTTTGATAAACTCGCTGTACATAAATGCCTTCCATGCCGCTCTGCTTAGTCATTATATTTAGTATTTCCGGCTGGCAAAGAGGAAAATAATTAAGAGTAATTGGGACTTGAAATGCTTATGTTGGTGATTTTTTAACCCTGTTTCTGATATAGCTTCTTGGTTATCAAAAACAAAAAAATGCTTTCTTAAAGGCATGGCTCCACTAGATATAAAATACATTGTTTTGTTAAATGATTGCCATTCATGTACAAGGTAGAAAACCTGAGAAATGCCTCTCTTGATCAGTCTTTTAACAGTAAATATTTCAATTGTTAATATGATACCCCTTCATCATCGACCTAGATTAAATATTAGAAACAACAACACAGGGCGACCCACTTTGTTGGAGCAGCAACTCTGTTGTATCGAACAAAGTTGACTGAAAGAATACATATTGCTTATCTTTCTAGCAGAAGATCGAGATTATAATTTCTTTGATAATAACCTCACATTGTCACTGACAAAGTCCATCTCAGAATGATGTTAGCATTGCATATCATCAACTCAACATTGTTCTGGAAGAAAGGTGCTGCTTCAATTATTTCTTTTTTCTTTTCTTTTTTTTTTTTGTTACAGTATATCTGTTTATCTGGTTATCAAAACACCCTTTGTAATACTCTGCATTTTCAAGTCAACGAAAGATACTGCAACTTGGTAAAGTGGATATTATCCAATTTTTTCATATCTTTCATATCAACAATTCCAAATGTCAATTTTGTGATTGCATTGAAGTTGTACTCAATTGTCAACATGCTACGAGCTGTACAAATGGCTGCCAAGTACAGGTGACGTGAAGTAGAAACAGGATTGCTTTGTAATTCAACAGCAAAATTACAGACAGACCAGCAGGATATTGTGTTTCTTCTTTCAGAAGCTTTGATGAAATTAGCTGCCAATAGTCAACGTGTATTTAGGTGCATAGGAAGGACGTGTTTCCCCCAAACATAATTTAAATAATCTATTTAAAAAGCAATATTATAACGACTGTACAGCGCCAAGACAAGAGTTGCACTTGTTTGTTTTGGGTTATAGATCCAAATGCTGATGTACTGTATCTACTAGAATTATTCTGCAATTTTTAAAACCATAGAAATAACAATATAACACACCACACTGCTATAATTTATGATTAGCAGTGGGAATATTGTAAGGGTTTTTTGTGGAGCCATTGATAGAGAGTTTGGCTTCGTTGCACTATGGTCATAATTTTACTGACCTCTCTCTAGATCTATTATTATTATTATTAGCTACAAATATGTAACGATGCCTTCTAGTAGGAATAGTATGAGCATAGGCAAACAGAGCAGTATTGTCTAAAATGGCTGCCATGGCCAAACTGTTTCTATCACTTGCTCTCATATGCGTTTAGTCAGTTAGCTTTATCTAACCCCTCTCCCTGCTCCCCAAAATAAACTGCCGCATGTGCTGTGGTAGGCTCTGCAGTCTAAATCTGCAAATGTCAGGAATCATATTAAACAGATGAAACCCTGTTAAAATTCTATCTAAAGTAAAAAAAAAGACCCTTGCGTGACGGAAGAGAGTGGCGGGAAAGAGGAAACCCCGTAGTGTTATTTAAAACATGTCCGTAGGTTTTAGATGTGCTTCACATCAGTAAATGGAAAAAAAATAAAATAAAAAAAATAACCTGTATATTTTTGTGACGTGTATCATACAAGTGTGCTCCGACAATAATGTTCATTTGTGTAAATGTATTTATTTGACATTGTATATATTGTTCAATGCAAAAAGAGAGACCTATGATTCTGTAACTTAATCTACTATGGGTTGAAACATTACATGTGTTACTCCAGACTATGCCTTTCAGGATTATTACAGTAGAGCAATATGAATTAAAACCAGGCTTCCAGTTTTGACCCCTGTCTTCTTACTGTCTCCATTTCCACAGACATTAATATTAATTTATTCATGATAAGCGGCCATAAAACAAAATATTATTTCGCTAAAACATTATTCTCATAATTATCATTTTAGCTAACTTTGCGAGGGGTGCCATTATCCTAGTTATTGTCCATTCCCTCCGTGGAGTTAGATGGAAGCGGAGTACGGGATGGAGTGGTGGAGGGGATGGGCGGAGGGGTGGCGAGGAAAAGAGAAGGAGCATGATGACAGCTTGCTACGGTGGGTGGCTAACGACTGTCCACTCTGAATACACAGATCACCTGGCCTCGCCAAGGGCAACACACACACACACTTATGTAAAACATGCTGTGTACAACATGACGAAATACAGGCCTTTCAAAAGCATGCGCACACACGGGTAGGAAAGATAACTCAGGCCTTCTCTCACATGCCTGTTTCTACAGTATGGCCGTGACCTTAGTATGTAGCTATACGCACTGTACTGTACTAATAGGCTACATAGTGTCTTCTGCTCTAGGATGTATTTATAGTATGTTGAATGCAGAAGCTTCACACACTACAGCATGTCATGTGTAAAATGGTATACATGATTATGACAAAATATTAAAATTAGAGTGGAATGAAATGAGTTAAATTGCATATAAATTTGAGATGTGCATCCAATCCATACTGAAATTGCCAATTACAGATGACATTTTCAGATACTACTGTACTTACTTTGCATACTTAAATTGCATGCTATGCAAATATAGATATTTTAAATGTTGTCTCTCATACAGTTTTGTGTTTCTATCCAATATTGTGCATGTCAAAGAGAATGTTTTTATCTCTTATTATTTTCTCTTATTATTTTCTATTATCTTTCTTCAGCTGTATGACTCTCCCACTCCCTTTGTCTCTCTCCCTATCGCTCTCTCTCTCTCTCTCTCTCTCTCTCTCTCTCTCTCTCTCTCTCTCTCTCTCTCTCTCTCTCCCTCTCCTCCCCAATAGCCAGCAGCAGTGAATGGGATGCAGAGGCTAGATATTTAATGTAGCAGAGAGACGTCAAGCGTTTTAAGAAGCCTTTTTCTAACAGGGGGAGCCCTGACCCACAGGCAAATATTTTTCAACCAGACGACATAAGGAGATATTAACTGAATCTCTCTCTCTCTCTCTCTCTCTCTCTCTCTCTCTCTCTCTCTGTCTCTCTCTCTCTCTGTGGTTCCTTGTCTATTTGGGTGGCCGGTTGTGCCATACGTTTTTATTTTACTCGCTTGCCTTTCGGAGTTCATTTATTTTATTTTATCTGTGATTCATTATTATGATACGATAAAAGCTACTTGAGCATTTCAGCTGCTGAGGGGCTCTTATCGTTAACCTCGTGGAACGCCTAGGAGAGCCGGCTCTGTTAGCCGCATCGCTAATGGACGACTTAACTCCTCTCACCCCTCACCCCCTCCCCCCGTAACCCCCCCGTCACTGTCCCTCCTTCTCTGGGAGCCACGTGCCTCCAGCCGTCTTTTTCCTCCCCCTATTTCCTCCCCCTATTTCCTCCCCCACCCCCACACACTTTCCACGATTTTATATTCCCTGTTTTATATTATTTATTGATTTGTTTTATATATTGTTTTCCTATGAGGGGTTTCTATCATAAAAGGCCTTGCCGTTAGAACATATGTAATTGTGTTATATATTTCCCATTTATTTTAATTTCTCTTTTCTGTTATCTCCTTGTGGTTAATGAAAATGCAAAATTTCCCCTGGGCACTCTCTCTGTGGTCTCACATAGTATATACAAGGGGTCCCCATATGGACAGTTACACAGCAGGTGTGTTGTGATCTTACGAAGTGCCAGGCGTGTGTCTGAAGGAGTATTGATCAGATGTGGTGGGGTTAATGCTGATCACTACGAGTTTTACCTGTGCCACTTTAATGTACGTAGTTGGATGGCAAAGTAACACAGAGAGAAATGAAGACAAGACAACTGATTATAATGTAAATTCATGCAGCCTTAAACAGCCTGTAAATAAAGGATTTGGGGGAAACATTTGCACACTTACATTAGCATATTTTATTTCTTATAGTTTTACTTTTTGTTATAGTTTGCAATATAAAACACAACTGGTTAATTTGCTTCTGACATCTTACAGTGCCTGGGTTTGATGTGATTACAGAAAGGTTCTCATTGGGTTATGAGGAGCATGTGGATGAAATCGTCTCTTCCCAGTAGGGTGCCAAACAGGTCAGTCTCCTAGGAGGGCCCTATCTCTGTGGGGAGCTGTGACATGTAGAGTGCTAATGTGTGGCAGCTTCACACTGATGGCGTTTCAAAGGCCCATGTTTGGGAGCTGTCTTAACCCCCTGTGTGTGTGTGTAGGTGTGTGTGTATGTGCGTGTGTGTGTGTGTGTGTCTGCGTGTGTATGTGTGTGTGTGTGTGTGTGTGTATGTGTTTGTGCTCGCTGGCATGTGTGATCTGTTTTTACAATCTTGTGGGGGCCAAATGTGGCCATATGTAAGGATCACTTATGCAGTGTGTGTGTGTGTGTGTGTGTGTATGTGTGTGTCACTGGAGGCTTTCCCATGGGTTTCACAGGCCTGGCGACACAGCCTCACGGTGGTAATGGCCTTTCACAGCAGCCAAGTCCCCCGACACAAGCATGCACACACATACACACACATACACACACACACACACACACACGCACACACACACGCACACACATACACACACACACACACACACACACACACACGCACACACACAGAAACAGTGAATGCATGACAAACAGTAACATTAACAGTGACATGATAGAGAGATATACTTTTGTGTGTGTGTGTGTGTGTGTGTGTGTGTCGGGGGTAGCTGTGTCTGTGTCGGGGGGAGGGGGGGGGGGGGGGGAGCAGGGATTGCACCTGTGATGGATCAGGTGTGATAATTGCTCCTATTACAGTACATGTCAAACTATACACTACGCTCTCTTCCTTCACTACTACATTCCCTTCGCCAGCCCCTAACCAAAGCAAATGTTGTCCTGGTTGCCTATCTCTGTTGCCCTTCTAATTTCTTCCTCCCCAACCCCAACCCCACCCCCACCTCTCTCTCTCTCTCTCTCTCTCTCTCCCTCCATCTCTCTCTCTCTCTCCCCCCCCTCTCTCCCTCTCTCCCTCCCTCCCTCCCTCTCTCCCTCTCTCCCTCCCTCCCTCCCTCCCTCCCTCGCTCTCCACCGTGGGTGCAAAGTGGTTTGGATGGCCGTGCGGGTCAGGGCTGTGCGTGCGCCATAAGAGGGTCGGCCGTCTATTTGCACTTTAAACGTTTTCACTCTCTATAAGATGGGCCATTCATTCTCCCCCTCCCTCCCCCCCTCCCTCCCCCCTCTGCATTCCTGCCCTGCCCTCCCCAGTGCTTCATCTCTCTCTCGGTCTCCCTCCATCTCTCTCTGAGGACAGTAAACGTTTTAACTCGCCATTCCATGGGTCATTCATTAAGTTAGTGTACTTTTATAAATAGTCCGGTGAATCTCCGTCCAGTGAATTAGAGGCGCCTAGAGCCCCTATTCCACATTCCCTTCACATACTGTAAATCATAGAAGGGTGAACACAGACTGGCCCTTGGATGGACTAGGGCTTAAGCTTGTTAAAAGTAAAATATATTTTTTCATATTGTAAATAGGCTCAAAGCTTTGAAATGAGCACAATAATATTCTGTATGTCTGTGTGTGTGTTTATACTCCGGTGATGGATAATAACATTATCAACTGATTCAGTTTTGGTCTTGCTCCCCCACCAGAGCATTAACAATACTCAATGTAATAACAGGTAGCTGAAGTGACCATAGATATTATGACCTACAATAATATGGCCACGCTAACACAGTATAATGTATTATAGACAAGGGAAAATATGATTGGCATAAAGGGAAAGTGTTTTACTGTATATACAGTATTTATATATATATATATTTGTGTGTGTGTGTGTGGGGGGGGGGGGGGGGGGGGTTTTTT
>JAODUG010000018.1:4498930-4513473 GCA_027564795.1 Aphredoderus sayanus | reverse complement strand
TGCAAGGTGTGCTGAGGGTGCTATTGAGAACGTGACAGAAACAAATGGGGAGATGGGGAATAAGGAGATATGTGTGTGTCTGTGTGTGTGTGTGTGTGTGTGTGGGGGGGGGGGGGTACTCATTAGGGTATTTGAATTCCAAAGAGATGGTATGGCTCATTAGGGCTAAATGATCGCCGCTAACAGCATTTTAAGCTATGTGTCTGGATAACAAGCATATGATAACACCATATTAAACTCTGCCAGTGCATGCCAGTGGGTGTGTGTGTGTATGTGTGTGTCTGAAGTAGGAGGGGTTTGACAGTATGACTAAGTTGCTGTCTTGCAGTGAATCACATTTCACAGCGTTTTTTTCCGGTTGTATTTAACAGTAAACTAAACTAATTTATTTGGCAATAGCAGTCACTGCTAACAGCTTCAATGAAAGATAAACATTTTCACAGATTCAGTGTTTGTTGAAGGTGTTCTGATAGTAGATGATGGTTTGATTCTACTGCTGTACATTAAGTGTTAATAACCCCACTATGAACACACACACACACACACACACACACAGCACACACGTAACTATATTTGCATCAACTGATCCAGAGGAGCAGGAGTTTTACATGTGTGTGTGCATGTGTGTGTGTTTAGCCCCAGAGCTGATGTCCCCTCCCGAGGTTTCTGCGATATCATCCTCCAGTTTGCAGGTGTCCTGGAGCACGAGTGAGGGTCAAGGGGTCATCGCCAGGGGAACAGTCAGAGAGTACCGACTCAACCTGCTCACCAAACAGAGCGACAACCCCTATGCTCCCCCAGTTACTAGTCAGGTCAGAAACACACACACTCACACATACAGTACAGTCCCACCCCAAACCTCAAGTAGGAAATGTAATTTACACGAACGGGAGTGGAAATGTAAAAATATGCAAACACACTCTCCCCCTGGGTCTTGATATCCTGCGTCTTTATAATGACCTTAGCTCACACACAATGCCTTGCCTAAATGAGATTCCACTACCAGCCCTTTAATGAGTTAATTAGCCCGGTGTGTACGTGTGTGTGTGTGTGTGTGTGTCTGTGTGTACGCGCACGTGATTGGTTTCAGGCTACATATCAAATAGCAATACTGTAAATGAAGAAGACCAGTCAGCTCTCCCCAAGGAGGACCTTTACACAACATGACCCCCTGTCCCACTCCTGTGTGTGTGTGTTCCGATTCAGAACAGTCAGTGTGGCAGTTTGACCTTCCCCCCTCCCAAATAACATTAACAAGTTGTTAATGTTTGAGGACACAACAGTTTCACAATTAGTTATTTTGACACGTTTATTTACAAGTATTACACAGAGACCTGCTCAGTGTAATACTGTGGGGATATGCAGCTGGCTCAAGGATGCTTACAGGTACAGTAGGCAAACTATGGGGCTCATGACCTTCAGCTAGGAGTCTGAAACCAGACCACTAGACCAAAGATATTGGAATAATAACAAGATAGAGCATTGTAAAGCATTTCAATGGAAGCAAAAATGCAGTGCTTCACTTCCCTTACATTAAGTGGGTGTGTCACCAGTGGCATTTTGCTCAGGAGGCAGATGGACGCAGCATCCAGACAGCTAAATACCTGAAACAAAGTCAGTTTACCCCAAAACAGTTGGCGGCACAAATACCGCCGTGGCCTCAGATTGATCGTAGGCACTTGGGAGTGAATGTACTGTACTCAAAATACACAACTAACACCCCCAGAGAGAAATAATGGGCAGTATTATGGTGAAATCCGTGGCGCTTCCTATTGATTTGCATGGAACACTGGGTCGTTCTGGTCTACATAAAGTGTGAAACGTGCCCCCGCCACCATCCCCCTTCCAAAAAATCGAGTGCGGAAGCGCGGTCTGTTGAAGCCTCTCTGTGTCCCAGTATCTCTGACTATCTCCTGCCCCCCCCTACGTGGCCGTGGTCTTCCTCAGGTGCTGCACAGGGCACAGCCGTCTGTGGAGCCCGTGTATGTGGCCGAGGAGCTGGAGCCTTTCACGCCCTACAGCTTCACTGTCACTCTGTGCACCAGAACGGGCTGCATCACCAGCCCACCCGGTACGGGGCGCACGCTGCCTGCAGGTACATACACGCACACACACACACACACACACATACCAGCGCACGCACGCACACACACAGCCATTCACTGACTCAGTGGACATGACGCACTGGTGGTGTTAAAGGCACACTTGATTTGTGGCGGGAATTGGCTGGCAGTAAAGGAGTTTACCTGTTAACCAGAGGGTATATCATGGTAAAAGTGGCGGTAAAAAACTATTTACTGTTAATTGCAATGAGAAAAAAAAAAGTGGCATAGCACACACTCTTTACTGGCCATGAATCAAACTCACACAGACATATGTGCACACACACACACACACACACACACGTCACCCAGCACTGTTTTAGATTTATAACCAGTATGAAAGAAGGATGAATTAGCCGTGTTCAATAAATCAGACACAAATCATTGGCACTGGGTCGAGCCCTAATTGATCACACACATGCACGCGCGTGTGCGCGCACACACACACACACACACACACACACACACAGACTGACGTATTATCACTGTTTGTATTCTGTCGGTTTGTCTACCAATCTAAAAGTCTCTTTCTTGCTTGCTTTAACATGAGCCTTCACTCACTTGCATACACAATCATGCCAGTGTAGTTTAAAGGGAAAGAGGTATTCTGCAGTGTACAACCCTCAAACACGTTTCCATCTGTTCAGCAATGTTTTGCCTCTGTGTGTTTTGTGTTTATTTGTTGTTGTTGTTCTCTTTAGGTAAATGCGACTGCTGAATGCTTAAATTCAGGCAGTCTTTCATCTTGGAATACTTGCCCGGGGATTTGAGAGTTTAAATGCTTTCTTAACGGCTACATCTGTTGATGTTTTCTGCTGCGATCCCAAAGATTTCCAGTGTTTTTATTGTAAAAAGTGATTTTGCTATTGTGCTCAGTTGATTTTTTTTAAATGTATTTTTAACGGCTGCATCTGTTGTCATGGCATTGATTGTTATTTTACACAGTTCCAAAAACTTCTGACAGCTCTTACACAGTACAATGCAATATGGCATGTTGTACCCAGTTCACTTTTAGAATGTATTTTTAACAGCCACATCTGTTGCCGCCATTGTGGGTATACTGTTTGATCTGGTGCCAAATAAGTCCCTTGTTTTGAATGCAAGAATTGATATGGCATATGCTGTTTGGAAGACTTGCCTTTTCCATTTTATTCAGTTTGAAACTGCAAACTTGAATAGCAGTTTGCAGTTTAACAAAACAAACCAAACATCAATATTGAATACAGAGTGGGATGCACATACTGTACTGTACCCTGAGTGCCGAGTCAACCACGATACTGAAGTAGTGTAGAATAGAGTGACTCAAGTTCACTATTCTGGTAAACTGGGTTGCACTGTAGTTGCGTGTGTGTCTTCATGTTGATGCGATTGCATGAATCTCCCCAGGATGTATTGATCAGAGAGCAAAGTGAGTGGCTAATCAGGGACTGATGGTGATGTTTTATGTATCCTACATCCATAAAGGCTTGTTCTACAAGGCACAGGCACACACACAGGCGCGCACATACACACACACACACACACACACACACACACTGTAACACCACTCAACAGAACAGGAACTTTATTGATTTACGCATAATTGGCCCGAAGCCCTTCTTGAGAGGAGAAATATGCATGGCAAGGGATCACTGTGTCACTGCGTGCCGTGTGTGACACGGCCGTGCGCTAAAAGCCAAGTCAGTCACTGTACAAACAAAACGTGCGCACCCCCACACACACACACACACACCCACACAGTTGTCCCTAGGAAGTGGCCCATGATATACCAGCTTTATTACTGTTGCGGCGGCCAACATTAACCTTTTGTGCCTGTGCCGTAAGCTTGTGTGTGCACAGTCTGCGTTTACATACAGTAAGTGTGTGTGTAGGTAGTCAGTGGCTGTCATACCTGCTTTACCACAAAGCGGTAAAACCAGGAAGTTACCATAAAGAACAAGGCCCGGAAACTTCTAGAGAATAGTTTTACAAAATACGGTAGACGCAGCTGTCTGACAAACAGTTTATTTTTATTAAGCACATCCAGACGGGCCTTAACAACCCAACTCTTCTTTGTGCTTTTCCTCTCATGCCTGGTCTGACATTGAAAACACATATTGTATACACACGCACACACACGCGCATGGCTGAGAATATGGCACTAGTTAAAAAATAAGTTGCAGTAGATTTTTGTAAGACTTAATATATCAAGTGAGTTTAAAGTAATGTGTGCCCACAGCATGTGTGTGAAGCTCTGAGTGTTATTAAAGACACCCTAGCTCTGTTTCAATAGACTGGTGAGCTATCGATTGGCAGTAATTTATGGTTTGATGTGCCGGGATGAGCCACCCAAGACAAGCTGTCCACTTCCCATTTAAAAGCTCTATTAGAACTCACACTGAGGATGGTGTGTGTGTGCGTGTGTGTGTGTGTGTGCGTGTGTGTGTGTGTGCTGTATCCGGGAGAGGTAATTTACCTCTAGCTCAGACCGTTTAGACCCTTATTGCAGTGCACACGTGGATACACATATATACTGACACACACACACACACACACACACACACACACACACACACACGAGTGGATCAAATGGGATGGCAGTGCACATAAAGTACACACATCGTACCCAGGCACTCCATCACTGTCTTGTCATCCTTCAATGTCGCCGGGTCTCACCGATGCCGTGTTTATCTGATATTGTTATGTCTTCGTAGTCTTCTCCATCGGCCATGCAAGTAAAACATGGACATTAACTTGACCTTCTGTCTTATAAAGGCCCAGGCCTCGCGCAACGCGGATGTGGACGATGTGATAAGATTCATTAGATGTGTATAATTGTCAGTAAATAACTCTGACTAAAATAATGAATGCATGAGTAAATTTTAATATAGGAAGTAGTTGAATATCTGCATCCCTTCTTTTCTCTTCTCTCTAACCCAGCTCCATCAGGCCTTGCCCCACCTAGACTCCTTCCGGTGAATGAAAGCACCATGCAGATAGACTGGGACCCCCCAGCCCAACTCAATGGCCCCCCACCACTTTACCAGGTCTGTGTGTATGCGTGAGAAAGCCTGTCTTTTTATGCCAGGCTTGTGTCTTCGCTTAGGCATTTCATTTCTGTTCCAGGTGGAGCGATATGATGTCTCGCTGTCTGACCCAGAAGTCCCTGTTGTCAGAGGAACCAGGTTTCCAGGCAATAGTTACTACTGGTTTCCCAATGACACACTTCCTGTCAACACTGATTTTACAGGTATTCGGTATACTGTATGTATGTGTGTGTGTGTTTGTGTGCTTGTGGGCTCCTCCTGTCTTCCGATGAGGTCATTCTAAAGGACAATTATCTTTGTGTTTACTGGCGTCATTAGAGAGCTTAGCTCCACAGCCAAACATGTTCTGCTTCATCTGAGAACATCAACCAGTCTGATGCTCATAATTAATGACTGCTGATTCGAATCACTAGAATGTGGGCTTGCAAAACTCTTCAGTACCATTTTAGATAATATCCTGTCATTAATGTGTAGAAAGCTTGCAATGTTGTCTGTGTGAAAAAAATCTCTTACACTATGTTCTGAGGGAATCAATCGAAATTACACAATTCCCTAAATCAGCCATATTGGACAGGTTCTATCAATATATATAGCATGTGATTACATAGTTGGAATTGTCTAGTCTTCTCAAGGAGCCCCTAATTTTAGAGCATGCATGTCCCATTGCTCTGTTCTGCCCCATCTGGCTGACAAATACTAGCCTGGCTCAGCCCAACTATTGCTCTCAGGTCAAATTTCGTGATACTATCCTGGAATTATATCCTGGAAACCCTGTTCGCTTTAGTGTTTGCACAGCCACTCTGGATGGCGGACCATTCAGTGACAAGAGGGACTGGTTAAGTGCGATGAGGATGAAGTCAGCTGTTTGTTTTGAAATGGTGGTAGATCTAGATGAAGTGATACAAACAGTTGTGGAAATGGCGATTAGTTACTAAAGGCTGCTTCAATAGTGTCATTAACCCAAAGTCTAGTTAGGATGCAAAGTCTTTAAACAATCACCAGTAGAGCGTATCTAGACCGTATGCACAAACTGACATGTGGTCAAGCCGTACCTATCAGATAGCCGCTTTATTAAAGTCTTATGGTGCATTTCGTTATTGATGACTTCCAGGAACAGTTTTTTAATAAATCTGATATTGTGTTGGTCGTACTATACAATGTTTAATTCTTGTCTTTGTTGAATAATACATAATATAGACGGTTAAAAAATAATCGTGTATAAAATCGCAATCGCAATATTGCTTAAAAACCTTGCAGTTATATTATTCTCCAAAATCGTTCAGCCCTACACCTAAGCTCACGGTGCACATTGATCCCCTCCACGTACAGCCACGTACACACTCATGTGCATTTGAATTGCAGACAGACATATAATATTATATCTTTGAATGTGATGAGATTACTGGTAGGAAAATAAAGCAGATCTCGTGTGATATTTTGTGTGATACTTGAAGGTGGAGTCAGGGATGCTGGATATAGATGGCTTATGTGCTTGGTTGAAACAAAAACACCTCTCCCTTCATTGCCATAGGGTGTTCCCTCAGATGATCCACCCCCTACATTGGAAACACATTGCCAAGGCTGGTTGTTTGTTCCCATCTACAGAGCCAGGGCTGTGTAGAGACACCTGAATATTTGTTCAGCGGGCTCACAGAAGGGCAGCTAGCGGACCTTTAGTAGATATTCGCTGAATTTGACAAAAAGTGTATTAGCTTACAATCGCTGAGTCCATTTTCAAAACATGTGCATTTTCTCCTATTCATAAAAGTACAATGGACAACCGCGAGGTATTAACGCCAAGCCGAACTGTGCAGGATGTTGCTGTAAAGAAATGTACTGCACAAGGATAAAGGCTCCAAAGTCCCACAGAGATAATTATTGATAATGAGAGTGTGTTGACCCTGTGCTCCACTTCTCCACACTCTGATCCATAAGGTACGCTCGCACTAAACTCAATGTTTTATTCCCAATAATAGATGATCACTTTTGCTATTGAGAGAGTGTCGTGTCTCTCCTCCTTCATAAAGGGTAATGGATCAGACAATCACTTTCAGACCGGATCTATTCTGGACCATCAATGTGTCGGCGGTCCTCAAACCATCGCTCTTTTACAGCCATCAATACTAATAGCATCATCTACAGACAATTATTCCCATCGAGGCACGCGGAACAGCGAACAAATCAAAGCCAAATCGGATTATGTATGTAATGCAGTGTAATGCCCCTCGAGAGCCGATTGATCACAAAGGAGAGAAACCATGCAACTCTGAGAACGCCACTTTTATTCTTTCAATTAGATTTTTATCTTTACATACGTTTTTACAGCTTAGGTAACCTTAACAAACCTGACTTTTGATACATACTTGTTGAAAGTTCTCAAGTGGTAAAAAAAAAGCCACTCCTCTCCACGGCACGATGTTTGAGATAGAGTTGTAAAAAAATACAAATGTCTGAACATGTGAAATAAGGGCACTTGTCCTTTAGTTGGGACTATTTTTTATGCTAAATCTCAGTTTAAATCAAAACTTTTTTTTTCTCTAAGTTGTAAAATCAATTCTGTAATATGAATAACCAAAGTGCATGGCTCCATTAATGCGGAGCATTAGACCATTGACCTGTAATGTTAAGGCCTTTCTCTCTGCTTAGTCTTATTTTAGATTTAAAATCGGTTGTTTTTCCATGTGCCATCATTGTTGTAATATGAGCGTCCTGAGTGCTTGTTTCCGTCAGTGATAGTCCATTCACCTGGAAGGCAAAGGCATGTTTCCATGCTAAATTAATTTAGGGCACTTGAGGTCAATATTGTATATGGTGATTCTTAGTTTAGATCATAACAGGATTATGACCGTATGCAACTGGTGTTATGAATACCCGGTGAGTGCTTGTTTAAGCCATGCACCTCATCTGTAATCCCTTTGTATTCACTGACTGGGACAGAAATGGGAAATACGGACCGTTGCCTATGCATCTTAGTTAAGATTAAAATTGTTATTTCCTTGTAAAACCAATGTTTTAATATGGATACTCTGTTCCATAAATACATGATATGAGCCCTCTCACCTCATTTGTAATGCTTCACTATTTAGGCCTAAAAGGAGGGACTCATTGGAGTGGGGTTGATGGCCTGTTCATAATTCATACTAATCCAGATGTATTTTCCTCTACCCGAACTAAATTAAGAGAGATGAAATATCACAAACACAGTTAAAGTGAAGGAAAAAAACAAGGATAAAATGGAGGCGAATGCAGAAGGATAATTTCCAGAAGCTGTCAGCAGCGGTACATTGTTACGACACTACAACGACTGAGCAGGAAAGAGGGAAATGTTAAATGATACAAATTATTTTTCCTTAATTAATTTGATTGATTGCCAGGCATCGCCGTTGAGAGGAGAGGGGGAGAAGTGTGTGAAGGGAAAGTTTGCGCAGACATCATTAGTTTTTCCCCATTTAAAGATTAATCAGAAGAGGCTGGGCTCTTTAATTCTGTCATTTGTATATTTAATGGGCTGCTGCAGAATCTATGGGTGTAATTAGCTGGCTGCCGCACTCTCATTAATACGCCCGGCTCTGATTAATGCCAGCAGAGAGCTAACATGACTGGAGTTATTCAGGTTATGTTGTGTAGATGATTACACACAACCTCCACTGTTTACTGAGACAGAGAGGAGAAACAATACAGTAATGTATGAAACAATGCTGCCTGTTAATAAGACTCCCTTTCAAACTGTATTTGCTAAAACAAAGCCTCTTTTTCATGTAATATTGTGTATACAGTGTGTGTTTATTTTTAAATATATCCTACATAATGAAAAATACAACTTTAACAATTTAAATAATTCAGAATGAAATTATTTATAAACTATCTTCTGTCCCTGGCTTGCTAATAGCAGTTAAATGTAATCACTATACAATAAAGTTGTTGTTACATGGAAACCTTATAGTCAATACATTTGGCAATCCTATTGAAATACATTTTTATTGGTGTTTCATGGCTCTTGAAATGTACTCACTGAAAAAAATACAAGTGCAGTATACTACAGTATGTTTGTTTTGAATGCAAGGTTCTTAAGGACCTTTTAGGAAAACTGCAGTTATTCTGCACACCAATAATATAGCCTCATATGTTTAGACCAAGCAGCTAGACATTACATCTACTAACTGGTTCTTGTATTGTGTATACAGTATGGTATATGTTACCAAATGTAGTACTGTTTGTGTGTAACATATTGGCACACGATGAATTTAAGAAAGAACAAATACATATGTCTATATTGTGCTGATGGTACAGGCATAATAATAATAAGAGTGTAGATTATGCTTCTTCAAGGTCAGGATTTACTGTATGACAGTATGTGATGTTCCCATGGGCTTGCCTGTACAGTATGTATGTTTGGATGTGTAGGCGTGATATGTTACTCCCTTGTCTTCTATAGAAAGCATACTTGAACACTATTAACAATCTGATGTTGTTCCCAGAGATGTAGTTCCCTTTGTAATACCAACATTGTTGGTATTGCAAAGAGCCAAAGATTGAGCGTGGTTGAAATAAAGAAGAAAAAGAGAACTGTTATAAAAGAAAGGAGGAGAAGCTGGGGAGATGGGGAGAGGGGAAAGAAGGAATGGAGAGGTCAGGCAAGTGAACAGGAAGGTTAAATGCAGAGAGAGAAGGTTAAAAGGGGATCATGTAATGTCAGATATCTGTCATGACTTGCCTGGTGACAAGGTCAGGAATGTAAATGGCATGTCTGCTGGATGTACAGAATTACATTCTGATGTAAAGATCATATTTGTTCCTTTTTCCAGTATGCTGTAAGACAGTATCCTTTTTGGATCATTCATTGTATTGTAAAAAAATATTAGGTTTTGGTGGAAGTGAGTTCAGTATTGATTGTGAAAATCTTTACAAATGCATTCTAAAAATAGGTTTACACATCTCATTCGCAAAAGTGAAATTTTGTCGAAGATAGAAACTAAAGCTAAATGTGTAAGTTAGTTGGGAAACTGTCTAACACCGCTCCGTGTTAAGTGAATGGGTCCAGGCAACATTTTTTAGTCTGCATTAGCTAGTGATGAACTAGAGAGCACCTCCATTCAACTCCTTAGATCTTCCCACACTTGCATTCCGTTCGGACAGACAGAACTCTAGACACACACACGCACACACACCATGTCTGTGTGGATCTAGTAGTGGATTAAGATCCAATCCCTGATCCAGAGTAACATGGCAAAGCAGCACGCTGGATGAATTCACAGCTTTGGCTATGTGACTGGAGGTTAGCTTGGAAGAACATCTTCAGATTTCAGGACACTGACTACTTTCCCACATATTTACAATACAGGATGGTACTGTAAACTGAAAAACCATGATAGAGGGACTGATCATAAGATTTAGGAATTTGTTAAAGCAGTTGAAATGGACAACATTGTCTGCAAGACACAAGAACTGACATAAGATCCATGCCTCTTTGTTTCATGAGTGGCATCCAGCCATATGTTTTGGGCAGGCTTTTGCAATTGTGGTTCTTACATACTGTACATTATGTAAAAGTTATGAACTTTTGTACTTGCCTGTTTTTATATCGGATTTATTTCTGACATATTTTATATTTGGAAATCTTCTGATTTTGTTGAGCTGAATGTATTCTCAAACTTGGTGTTGTAAACATAGCAACACCAAGACAACACCAAGACTACAGACAACTCTGTAGTCTGTATCCTACTGTTTCACCCACTGTGGCCACACAGTGTATTAGAGAAAGTGATTTTTATAAGTGATAGACTTATTGATACACTGGTCCTAGAATGGTATATGAGTCTATAAATGTTCAAGCAAATGTTATCTAAAAGTAAATTTATAGTACTGTATTTGACACTTTACGTAAGGTGCCAGATGGAAACATTATGTTTTTACATTGTGTTATTGAAGGGATTCTTATGCAACTTCCAGCATTATGATAACTCCATCTCCATTACTTAACCACCTGGAATGTGTGGTGGTTAATTAAACACATTTTGACACGTACATCAATTTAAAGTTCTCTCTGTTTGTGTTATTGTGATTGTGTGGCCCCAGAACTACCACACATTTCAGTCCCCAACTCGCTGTAGAGCAGGGTTGAGAGGAGTTCCAGAGAACACAGGGACGGGAGGGGCATGAACCTTTCCTAACCAAAACCATTTGTTTCTGGTTAGGTTGCTGGTTCCTTTTTTATTTTTTTTATTTTTATTTTTTTTATGACGACACATTTTGTTTTTTTATTCAACCTTTGTTTACTGAAATGAGCAAATGCGGCCCGCGGACAATTGATCTGTCACCCCACTTAGTTCTTGTTGTTAACTCTATGTACATTTCTGATGCCGGTCTATGGATCTTTTAAGATGAAGTTGTCCGGTTGCAGTTGGTGCTGATCTGTCATTGGCTCGTCTGTGTTTGATGGGCGGGGCTAAGCATTAGGTCAATTGTAACTGTCATTCTCTTTCAGGTATCAAGCTGAGTTTCAGGACTCGCTCTCCAGATGGCATGTTGCTCTGTGCCTTCTCTCCAGGAAACCAGGAAGAGTTCTTGGCTCTGCAGATTCAACATGGACGCCCTTACTTCCTGTTTGACCCACAGGTGGGTACAATATAACATGGATGTGTTTATTTAACGCATCTGTATATGAAAGGGCCAATGGCTGTAGGAGAATGGGTAGAAAATGGTCTGTCTATGGTCTGTCTAGTGGCCCTCCTGTGTTCTGGTTTTAACCACAGTTCACTTGTTTCTTCTTCTCTTTCCCTGGTATGTATTTCTGGATAATTTCCTCCCTTACTCACGTCTATCAGTACTGTTGTCCACAGTTCATTATTTGTGTGGTCCGTCTTAATGTACGGTTAATTAAATAAAAACTGTTTAAAATGGTATGTTCTTTTTAAAATGACACATCAAATCACTTCATACAGGGGTATAAAAAACAATCACTTTCAGCAAACCTATCTGTCCAAGCGTACAGTATTTTCAACAGCAAACGTTGGTTATTATAAAGTTGTCTTTGACAGGTCACTACAAAATCTTTACTTCTCATTCTCCATCCTTCTCTCCCTATCTCTGCCTCCCTGTTGCTCGCACTCGCCCTCTCTTCCTGCCTCTCATCTAATAAATGAGATCTGCAGCCTCTCGTTGAGTCCTCCCTGGGAGCGAGAGGGGGGAAAACTTTAAAAGTGTGTCAACGTTTGAATTGGACTGCAATTAACTCATTCCCCGCAGTCACCGCACATGAATACCAATTGCAGGCTAATTAAGCTTTGCACTCCCGCACGCACACACACACACACACACACACATATGCATTCCTCTTATCCACCGATGCAGACATGTAGGGGGGTTAAACAGTCATCGTCTACAATGATGAAAGTGATGATGGGAGATTATTACACACATACTTTCATGAGAACACTAAGTAATTACACACACACACATAAACCCTTTCACTTTAGTATTTCAGTGTTGTACTTATAAAGGTTTTTGTATCTGTCTACAGCTCTTTGTTGATTTTTGTAGTGAGTGACAGTCACTTATGTGTATGTGTGTGTGGTGGTGGTAGCTGGCAATGGTGATATTTGGTAATTAAATGTGGGAGTGGTGTCACGGCTTATTAGTGTTCCCCTAGATACATATAACTGGGCCCATTAGTTCCCACCATTAGCCTGTTGAGCTTGCCTAATGGGATTACCGACGCGGGGGGGCTAATTTAGCGTGACACAGGAAACTTGCTCACTTAGAAACGTGTGTGCTCCTGAAGAAACACAATCATACATCACACATAAACACATTTACATTATTTACCTGTCAAATGCCGCTTAACACAGTTGTTCGCAAAAGTGAGAGCCAGGACCACTGACCTACCGTATACAAGAAATAGGCACAACTCTCCCATTGAAAAGTGCAAGGCACGCTGAAGCCAGTTGGCTTTGCGACTCCTGATCTTACAGTAACAATACTGTCACATAATTGCATTCTGGGATATTTGTTTGTCAGCCATTCACGCCATTGGCTGTTGTTTTAAGCCAATCACACTGTATTTTGTTAATAACTAACAAGGCTCAGGTTACAGTTTGCATCTAACCAGGATATGGAGTTTCATCTCCGACAAAGTAATTTTAAGCAGTATATTATTGTGTATCCATAACTCTTTGAAATTTGTACTTCTAGTTTAGCTTGCATTTGTTTGGTGTAAAATCAAAACGTTATGCTGTAGATTATAACCTACCGTATTACCAATTTTACCAGTAATTGCATTAGATTTACCGGTGTATATAATGAGGATATTTTTGAGTAGCCTACCTCAGAATATAGAGTAATATCTGGCCACAGAAGTATTATGATATGATCGCTGCCATTTAGCCTAATGTCCAGTAGCCTGTTTGGCTTTATATTATTGAGTCACCTATGATCTGCTTCTACTGAATGCGTTGTCAATTTTAATCTGAACTGGAGTATAGTACACTATCACTTTTATTTTAGATGTGTTACCTGGCTTCTTACTGTTTAATCTTGGGATGATCAGATTCTTCCAATTGTCATTGTGGAAATTGAAGCCATGCATGTATTTATTAATAGCCTACAAGTGATTTAGTGACAATAAATAGGGCTGCATCTTATTTTGATTTCCATATCATTATCATGCAACATTGAGGTGATGCCAAAAGCTGCCAATAAAATGTTTAGCACACTATTGAACTACCTTAAACTATTCATTTATGAATAAATATTTGATGGTGATTTTCAGACACAGGTGCTTTAGCAGACGAATGGGCCATCTTCAACACAGAACAAGACCTACAATTGTTATCAGCAACAATTGAAAAAGCTGACTGGCTGATACTTATATTGACAAAAATCACAATCAGATGGCGCCACCGGGTGGACAAATACGATATTATTAAGGACATCACAAGGGTTAAGGACCATAATCTGGTTTCATTGTATTCTTAAACTTCCAACATTTTAAATGGCATTCATGGTCTGAAAAACACATCTATATTCACTAGTGAAGGACCAAGGAAAGTTAAGTCCTTATAACTTCCATTATTGCATTTCCAATGGTCACTGGGACATATAAAATGCATGTATACAATTGCAAGTCAAATCTGATGTAAACAGCTTAAAAGATTTGGTGACTTTGCCCCAAAATAAGGATTAAAAAATAGTTTTCCCCACAGGTTATACTTCTACTACGCATGCACAACTGTCAGCTTGGCTCATTTGCTCATTACAGAATTTTTCATAGTTCCATTCACAATTCATAAAGTGACCTGTCTCCTCTATAGCGTATCTGACCAAAGTAAAGAGGGGGAGGGGTACATAGAGAATACACCAGTGATGGACAGAGGGAGTTGTGTTGCTCTTCCTACAGAGGGCGAGACTAGTTACACAC
>JAODUG010000018.1:4405236-4424923 GCA_027564795.1 Aphredoderus sayanus | reverse complement strand
ACTCATTAAAACTCACAATTCAATGGAGCGATTGTGTGTGCTGACCAATGTCCCAAGACACCATTGGCGTCTCACACATACCAAAAATAATTAAGAAAGATTTAATTAACACACACACACACACAAAAGTGGGCCATGTACATACTGTGTACACACACACACACACACACACACACACGGTATTGTAAAAATCTAATTGATTTTATTAATTTCCTGTCTTTGTTAAGTGGCTGACTGAAATGCCTTGAAGGAAGGGGGAGTGGGGTGGGATGAGAGAGCAGACGGACAGACATGTCCTCTACATATTGGGCATGTAAATCTGCACTAGCGTTGTCACTATGCTCTCGATAAAATACCTTGATAAATATCAATATTAAATGCTATTTTTGATACAGCGGGGTAAAACTGCCAACATTGAGCTACAACATGGCAATGAGGTAGACTACAACTTTTCTTATTTAGGCTAGCAGCAGAGAACAGCCAGTTGCCAGAGCTTAAGTTTGATCATAAGTTCGGGTGTAAAGCCCATCTTAAACTTACTAGTTTCAAACTATTGCCATACTTTATTCAAGTTGCACCACAATCACTGCGCTCAGTCTTCTCCAATGGGACAATGCATATAGCCTGCAGAACGGCTGGAAAGCCAAAAGAAAATATATGTAGGTACACTCTAAACTATTCATCTGGGCTTTTCTCAGCAGGCGTAGCAATGTGCTGGCTATTTCATATAGCCTACAAGGCTTTTCATTCAATACTGAAATCCTCACCTCAAAAATCATAATGCACATAATGTTGTGTTAATTGGATCCTGCCTCCCAATATATCTTATTCATTCAAAATGTTGGCTACTAATGGCAATATAGTCTAATGCCGGGTTCTTGTAGTCTGAACCTGGCATTAGACTATAAGTACAAGCAGGATACAGTACAAGCTGGAGAGGTCCAACTTTATAGTTGTTGTTGGTTGGTGTTTAAAAAAAGAAAAGAAAAAAGTGTCCGACTCATTTCAGTGACTGATTGCACAATACGCAATTGTAGGCTATAATCATAGACTAAATGGACACACCCTCTGTGATGTCACCCATATATTTTCTCAAGAACGGATTTAAAGATCGAACTGTGCTGGCTCTGGCTGTCGCCATCTTTGCAGTATCTGACACTGCCCCCTATCCATGGGATAAATGCATGGTGTAATATAACATAATATAATATAATATAATATAATAAATAAATAAATAAATGTTTATCACCACAGCCGTACATGTTGTCATGAACAGGAATTAGCTATGAACAACATGACTTAGCTATAGAGACCAAAAAGATTTTTGAACCAGGCTGTAAACATGTTTATTTTTGCTGTAAAGTTGTACATTTTAACATGGAAGTCTATGGGGATTGACTCCCTTTTGCAGCAGCCTTAACCCTCCCACTGTCCTAAGGCATTTCTGCAGACTACCAGCAGAGGGAGCCAACCGCGGAATGTCATTAGTCCGTGTTGTGGTTGGCGCCCACTACTGGCGAGTGCACTGGGTCATTTTGACCCATAGGACAGCCGGAGGGCCATTCCATTTTGGCACTTCCACATTGTAGGACTATTAATTTCTCAGCACCGGAGGTTCCCGCTTGGTTATAATACACAATTTAGCTAGCTAGTCTGCATTTTGAAAAAATTAAGTGTTGCTTGGCAACATGTTTGTTTGGGAATTCTGTATGAACTAGCCTAATTTTATTCGAGAGATGAAGGAAAAAAATATGTTGCCAGCAACTTCTGAAATTACTTCACGAACACTGTTGTACAAAAGGAGTATAACACTCAAGGTCGGTCTGTTGTGATTTGAGCTAAGGCACAAGGCAAGCAGTGTTCCTGAATGGACTGCATTGACTAGCCCAAATAAAAGACATAAAATACCTGCACTTGTTTTGACAGGAATGGTCACAGGGTTTTAATTACTAGCACACAAACAGGTACGTTGTCGTCACTGCTTTGATTAGAAAACCCAAGGACTAACAGCTTACAAGAGCAGCCTGGTGGTATACTAGGGGCACCTGTCGGAAGGTGTCAGTTCAAAGGTGACTGATACAATACAGGTTATAGCCTAGTATATCTTGCAGCCATTATTGCATCAGTGTCTCCTGCCTTTGAAGACCCAAAACTTGGAACTTTCCAATTGAGATAATACACAACCAAAACACACACACACACACACCTTTTCATGTTCAGTGGCATTACTGACAAGGCTCTCCCTTTCAGGAAAGGGACTGCAAGAAAACATGAAAGAAGTGAAAGATAAAAGTGAAAAAGAAATAAAAGGGAAAATACAGCTAATTCACAGTCGTTGACAGGAGCAGTGAACACATTTGTGAAAAGTGAGAAGGGCAGAGATGGAGGAGGAGAAAGGGAGGAGACAAGAAGGGAACAAGATGACAGAGGAGAAAATGATGGCAAGAAAGGTGAGAAAGAGGACGGCAAGGCTGATTCGGTTGCTACCGCAAACGTGCCCTGTAATGGAATTGAAGGTTGATAACTTGATCCCTGCTGAGAGGGTACAGTAACAGCACCAAACATATCTGTATAAAAAACTAAAAGCTTCTACACCAACCTTCTTAGCTTGGTTTGTGATTATTCAGCACTATAAAAAAATAGCTTCCTTTCTGCTGGCTCAGTGTTCACAACTAATGTGAACAAATGACTCAAGGTAAAAGGTGTGTTGAGTCCAACTGCAACTCCAAATGTCCTCTCAGACATGGTGATGAGAAGGATGGCAACATCAAATGAATTAGAGAAGTAGAAAAAGGGAAGCAAGGAAAAAAGTAGCAAAAAACTGGGAGTGAACGAGGAAGGGGGGGGGGGGGAGGGGGAGAGATAGCTGAATCATCCCAGTGTGTCAGCTGTAGGAAAAGTAGGTCAGGATGGGAGAGGTGGAGGAAGGGTAAAGAGGGTGGCGGTGTTGAAATCCCTACTTAGTCTTAAACTCTTTCAGCGTTTCCTTGCTTGCTCCACCTCCCTCAATTATTTTTCATGCCTTCCTCCATTTCCCTTCCTACAGTACATTAGCTGGCCTTCCAGGATCACCGCACAATGCCATTATGTCTGAGCTTCAAGTTAAAAATGCATCCAGAAATGGTTCAGCGCAGAAAACTGCGACAACACTGCAATGACAATTATACATTTTGTTATCTTTTCAGAGTGAGCGATATTTCAATTAGTTTATAAAGCACTTGTGTTGCAAACTTTCTGCTATGGTTAGAAGATGTTCTAGAGATGCAAAGTCCAACTATAATAAAATACATGTTAAAAAATAACCAGCATGAACATTGTAAAAGCTATTCATCGCAACATATAGGCTAAGACCAAGTATTTTTTATTACTACTTAACCACTGCCTAAAATGTATATGAATGGCCAAAATAATCAGAGCTTTCCTTCCTAGTTAATCAAAGCCATATCAACTGATAAACATAACTTTAATGCCAACAGTGCTACAGGTTACCTCACACCATAGGAGTGTTTGTGGGTAGTCTGTATTGGAACAGCCACAAAGTTTCTCAAAAATATTCTTTACCATATAAGGAGAAGACTTTCTGTAAGCTACTGTGTTGGTGTGTTGCATGTGCCGTCAATTCAGGTATTGCAAGGGTGTTTTGGTTCTGGCTGAAACAGCAGCAGCTTTTCCAATTACTTTCACACGGCAGTTGTTTTCAGTTCCCCCCAGCATGTGGTTTTCCATATGGAACACATGGTTTTATGCCTGTGACTGCAAATTATTACATGCAGTAGTAGAGGCAGACGTATGTCAAACTTCAACATTGACAGACAAAACATTGTGTTCTGGATACCAATTTAGAGAAGATTTGAGACATTCAATGAAAGCTAATTACAGTAGGCTATATAGCCAAATAAAGCCTTATAACAAACAGAGGACGTATGTTTTCTCACCATGTGATTGAGGCTCATCTTCTACCCAGTGTGGTGTGATATGCATTTTGTTTTCAGACGCATAATTCAGAAAACCCAATGTTGTCATCCAAGGGCATTGTGGCACTTTATACATACCCTGCACAGAACAGCCCTGAAATGTCTGCGCAGCAGTAAATATCCATGGTATATAAACTTCTAATCCACACTGTTCTAAGGACTGAAATTTCCCATCAGAATGTAACAAGAGAAATATGTAAATCCAGTCTTCTCAACAATGGTGCTTCTGAGTAGTAAGATACTAGGCTAATAAGAAATACTTGCACTGCTCATCTAATATGACACTTTAAAAGTGCTGGCCTTCTTCATAGCAGCAGGGCTAGATACAAGTGTATCCCTTTCCCTGCATGCCTCTGGACATTGCACACCACATCAATTTGCCCAGATCTGCAATACGCCAAACAAAATAAAAGCAACACAAAAACCGGACAAACCAATAAACCCTGCTGACTGCTGCTATCGTAATAGATCACCATCTTGTCTCATTATCATTTATCTGAGGCTGACCATGCATAGTCTCCCATCAATAATCTGTAGCGGGGGCTGTGTTTCTGCACTGGTCAATCATTCACCAGCTGGGAGAGGGGACCCTGTGGCACCCATGCTATGTTGTCAGTCACATTAATGGGCTATAGCAGTAATAAAGAAGTCAGAGGGCAGAAGAGAGGAACGGCAAGGGAGTAAGAGAGAGAAAGACAGAGAGAGAGAGAAACAGGCATTCAGAGAGAAAAGCACAGGGCCGTTTGTCAGGAACAAACAACATTCATGTCCATCAACAGGATGCAAGAAAGAAACCATTAATCACCATACACCCTGGATACACACAGGTCTACTTTCCGGGTTTAGAAAATAAATTCTTATTCTTTTGTTTAAAATGTAAAATCTATTTACTGTAAGCATCAGTATTGTGTCAATCTGAGGCAATGATAGGCAGCCCTTAAAAGTATAACGAGAAACAATATGGGTGCGGTTTCCCCTATCTTAATTGTCATCGCTGTATCCTTTCACTAGCTGGCAATCCAAACTCTAGCAGTCTGTATTATGACTGAAGTCACTGTTTAGCTGTGAATCATTCTCCTCCATGTGGAAAACCTCTGCTGTGAGCTGCTCATATGGCACGACTGTACATCACAGACCAATGTGTGTTGAATCGGGCAAAAGACTGCCGTCAAAACGTTCCCATTCAACCTCACATATGCCATTTTCTCTGCTTGTGGGGTGGTTTATTTTAAGCTTTAGACATGCTGACAGGATCTGACAGTGTCACATCTGTTTCACCCCTACTAAGCTGTTGGGGCAAATAAATCAAAGCAACCTTTTAAGGCAGAAACCAACAACTATTCAAAAGGTTGAAGAGATTCAATGATTATGCCCCATGCTCAATTCTAGAATGTTAATGTAAAAAAACGTGAACATTGCTTGACATAAAGAGAATGAACCATGTATGAGAAAATCGAAAAGGAAGAAAGTAGAGAGTGGAGACAAAGGGGGGTCAGGGTGAAAAGGAAGAGGTACAAAGATTGACAGGCTAAGTGGAACAGCCACGGAGACCGACAGGTGAATGATTTTATTACCATACGGCCTGTTGCTCATTGATATGAAATGTTATAGGTCATAAGTCATAGGAAACTGTAATAACAAAATAAAGGCCTTACATGCCATATATACAGTATTTTTATTCCAGTGTCTTTGGTAAATAATACAAAGAAATGTATTGGTAAGGTATTATTTTTCTTACATCAATAATAACAATTATTGGAATTATTATCTAAAGGCATAGGGCTACAATTACAGTAAACTACATATGTTATTGTATATGGTGACAGAACAACTTACTTATTAAAATAGGCTGTTAAAAGTAGGTCTCAAAACAAAATTAGCCCACTCCAATGTTTCTGCCAACAGAGGGTTACATCACAACAGAGTTTGTTAATGCTAAACAAGATTTTGTGTTGTGACACATTTGATACATTGAGTCCGTTTTATTAAATCGTGTATTACATTTTCTTTTCTACTAAAATAATGAACCAGATGACCATAGCTCAACTCCAAGGACTCCACTCAGCAGGACTGTTGAGCATATAAGTGTAGGTCAGGCAGAGGACAAGCAACACACACACTACACACACACACACACCAATTATCTACCATTTCCATTCACTGTATAGCCTTTATGCACAGTTTAAAAGGACAATACATAAACAATTATTGTAGTTTGAAAACTAAAACTAGGGCTGTCGCTATACATTACAATTTTAAGACAAATTTGTTTGCAATGCCTGTCAACAATGCCTGCCAATAAGCACATACTGGTCAATAACAACCAGCCAGTCTCCCAGCCAACAGGCCAGTACTGTAGGTCAGGCAGCCAACCATTCAGTCCAGTATTCTTGTTAATAAGATCTGGATATGACAATGCAGCAGCTCTGCTTCATGAAACAGATTTCAAAATCAGCTAATCTTCAGGTGGCATAAAAGGTCTTGCTAGCCAATAATTCCAATTATGTTAGACTTTAGAAAATGTGCGTATGTGCCACTGCAACGCATTGCATCATACAGTTAACATTCGAGTACATTTCCCTACCTTGATACTGTCACACTATAGTATAGTAACTTATTTGGTCACGTGAAAATGACTCACTTCCATTGTTTCCTCAAAAACATAACATGAAATAGCAACATTGACAGAATGTTTGGAATGGTTAGAGGGTTCATTATTAGTCTACTTTCATTTATTATAATTTTTGAATATGAACAACACTCTGGTCAAGCCAGATATAGATATAGAACACTTGATGATTTTGAGTTGGATTGGTGTGGGGGGGGGGGGGGTGGAGTGAACGGAGAGTGATGAAAAATAAGATACCTTGAGTGAGTGTCGGTAGAGTGACAGTATAATCAAGGTATAGGCACACACAGTGGGTAATGTCCATTGCAGGGCTTCTGCTGCAATTAATGATAACTTCATAATCAAGCTGTAGATTTATTCTGCCTGTTCAAATATACTGTGATTACTTTAGATAGTAAAATAGCAGTACAAATAAAAGTGCATTTGTTAAAATAATTCTAACATCTTCCACCCCTCATACAAAATATGAAATGGACTTGGTTAGATTTGTATTTGACTATATTAAATGATCTTGTGATGATGACCCATTAAGATATTATCCATCCATCCATCCATCCATCCATCCTATAAATATACAGTAACATAATTAAGATATTATGTTACTGTATATATTGTGCATGATTAAACTATAGCCTAGATGGAAAGACAGTGGGGAGCATACTTGAGCAGGCATGAGAATAGAAGGTAGAGGCAGCAGACAGTCAAACACTGTCCTTCAAATCAAACACTAATTTCCCTACACTGTCGCATGTTCTATGGCAATGATTAAATTATCTCTCTTTACTTAATTTAGTGATTTGAATGTCCTTGCCACAGGCAGTGATAGGGCACTGACCACATGCACTGTGTCAAATCTACTGTATGAGAACAACTTGACCTGATAACAGGAACACAGGTCCAGCAGAAATACAGGCTGACAATTACAAGGTTAAGCTAAGCTTTCAGGAGCTCAACAAATGATTGGTCTGACCTGTCATAGGTTAAGTTATCCTTTACCCATCCTCAGGGGGAACTAAGTTCTCTCCATTTTACCCATCCTAACATGTACCCTACCAGTGCCAGTGAGTCAAGGGCAATGGCAGAAGTAGACTACTAGCCCACAATTCTTATCAATTATGGTACTGTTCATTTTAATAGCTCTCTCTGTCTCATAATTCCAATATAAAAGACAGTATCCCGACGGACACATTGAAATTATAATTTCAGTACTAAATTTACCAGATGCTTTTATACTTAGCAATGTAAGTAGAGGAATAGAATTGCTTAGAGCAACACCAAATAATTGAACCCAGCTTTTTGGAAACAACTGCACAAGGGGGCACTTGGGGAGATGAGCACTCACCACACCCCAGGAGATTCAGTAATGACAGCAACAGTTGAAAGACCATTATTATCAGTAGCCCAATGCAGATAATCTCTTTACAATATCAACCACTTTCTCCAACCCACACACTACTACACTACTCAATTTAACAGAAGCCTTAACCTCTGCCTTGGCTAAGTCCATCACTCATACATGTGTGTGAATGTACGTTCTGACAGTGATACAGTAATGGCCTCATCCTGAAGAAAGTGCTGTCTGTACAGTTTTGCACAGACCAGGACACCGCCAAGGAAATAATAGGCCCAAAAAAAAAAAAGAACTAAAAATAAAAACACATTAAAAATGCAACATTACCACGCGAGCACAGTGTGTATGGGATTACAATACTGCCAAAGCATTTTGCAAACAATGTGCAAGCATGACATTAAAGATACATAATTGTGCGACTTCTGGCAGCGTTATCACGCACAAACAGATTGGTAGCTTGTAAAATGGGATTGGACAACAAAAAAACAGGTTTGTAAATTGGGGAGTTTTTACCCCTGATCAATCAGCTTCCTCTTCTACAACCAGTAGATTGGCCATGTGATTGATGTGCAATCCACAACCTTGCTAAAACCCTGATAACACAATGAATATAGTTTTCTAGCGTTATAAGCATGCACCTTTATTTTCCACAAATCTCTTAATTACACAAATATTGCTTTCGTTTTTGCAATATTGCAAACCAGTTTGTGCAGTTAGAAAAAGTGTTAATCAACATAGAAAACTATATTCTACATCAAATATTCTATATAAAACGATTTATTAAGTACTGTTTGGAAGCACACAAAGTCTGTCAGCAATGAGACATATGTACAGATAAAAACAGAGCCTGAGACACGCAGAGGCAGGCTGGGAACCAAGCATGTGGATAAAAAAAAGAAAAAAATGTTTTAATCTCAATGGGAATCTCTCGTCCGTCTCAAAGTCATACTGTATCTGTTAACATTACGGCATATACTCTGAAGAGCTCATTTGCTGGAAGATTGCATTTAAAAACTGCAGTAGCTGGATACATCTAAATAGCCAACTAAAAAAGCTACAGTAAAAAGAAAAAAGTAGTGTGTGCACATAAATTGTGTAGCTGTTCCACATATAAAGTGAAATAAAGTGTATGTAGTTCCTACAGTATGTGCCCTATTACTTAATGAGAATCAGGGCTGATTGGACATCTGTGTGGATATGGTCTAGCCATCAACAGCCCTGCCTCTGCCCTGAACTTCCTTTGTCTCATCACTGATTGGCAGGAAAAGACAATATTAAATAACATTTTATCCACCCTATCTACAGCAAGAAAGCCCATCTTGATAGGCTTGCAGTGTGGCACTAGATATGTTACAACAGTCTACTTGACAAACTGGAATACAATTGATACATGTGTTATTTTTTCTTTAATTTGCATTTTCATCACTGCCTTATTTTCCATCTGCCTAAATGTAGATTTGTTGTAGACTTTAGTGATTAATTAATAGCGTTCATTGTGCAAGTCCCTGAAGCAATGCTCATTTTGAGAAACAATAGACTGGCAGGAAACCTTTCAAGGCCAAAGAAAGAGATACTTTACATTTCACCAGTTTTCCTGGCTACTTTGCTGATTAGTTCAACAGTAGCATTGCTACTGAAACTAACGCATGGCCTGTAATCAATTGGACAGGAGCAGGAGTCTTTCACAGAGCTCTGCTCAATGACTGCTAAAGGTAACATTTCAATACCTTACTGCCATACCAAGACCGTCTGCAAGCCATTTAGCAGGGCTACGTTTCTACAGTATGTGCAACATTACACTGTTACAAAGCCAGGATGTGTATTTAGATATTAAACGTGAGATAAGCTATATACAGAGGACGGGAGACTGATTCTTCCAAATATCTTTCAGGCTGAATACCCAAAATGGCATTTAGTGGATGCTTGATACAAAAGAGACATATGTATCACAAGTGTAGCTAAACTAATAGGCTACTTCTGGCAGCAAGAACTTTCATTAATGTAGCCTTTTGATAACAGAAGGCAGTATTATTTTTTATCTTGTAGATTTGTTATCATGGGTTTTGGATAATAAATGCTTCTGCACAGCAAACCTTTCAGACTGCAATGGATGTAAAATGCAATCCATATGTTTTGTTTTCCCATATGGGAAAGGATGTGGGTAAACACGTTTGACACACAGCAGTGTATTTGTTTGAAGTGAGAAAATAACAGTATGACACAAGCGTCAACAGGTGTTCACATGACCTACAAACACACACACACACCTATCAGGTTAATGTAGAAGTAAATGTGCTGATGTGCTTAACTGGTTGCAAAGCAAACACTGAGCGAGATAGAATAATACATATTGGCTACCTCGTCAGTCGCTTATTTATAAATAGTAAAATAAATTAAATTGTTGTCAAATAAGGCTTGTTCTACATGACATAGAAGAGGTTTACATGCATGTACTGTATGGCTACAAGCGCAGTATTTCACACACAGTTAGTGTAGGCCAACTATACAGTACAGGTTCATCCACCCACAGAGACCAGTAGGATTTAGTCTGCATAGTAATGTGTGGTACAGATTAGAGATTAGGTACCATGTGCTCAAGGACATGCAAGTATCTACATCGTATTTGTTTGTGGGGCAAATTTACCAACTTCTGGTACATCTTGTGCCAAATAATAAAATTCTAAACAAGGAACACTGGTACATTTTGGAATAATGGCATTATAAACTGTTCACTCATTGTGAATAACAGGGGGAAATCACTGTGCATGTAAATGTAGTGATCATTTGTGACACACAAAAAGGTCTGTTTAAAAGCAACACATAATAAAAAGTAGCCTATTTGAATCAAGTTCACATTCTTGGAAAATTCATGTAGGCTACTGCAATGTTAGAATACTGTGTAGACTAGTGCTAGTTCCTATAAAACAAAAAGTACAATAAAGGGACATGAATGAGGTAATTGAAACAAACACTTTAAGTGTGGTTTCATGCCACACACCTTGAGCCATAATACTAGCAGCCTATGCAGATATACAAAAACTATAGGACTAGACTATACTTCCTTATGAACCATCAATGGGGATTACAAAAGAAGCTTGTGATGACGTGCCCTTTAGACTAAATCCCTGATCCCGTGAGGGACGATGGATGACTGATCAAATCAGTCGACATGAACTGATTGTAAAACGAGCTCACATGATTGTTAAATGCTTCCCGGTGTGGCGTCACATTCACTCCAGTTACAACAGCAAGGAAACACATTCACTTCAGTTACCACAGCAAGGCAACGCAAGTCACAGGGTAGAGGGTGGATCGTAGGGGGGGGGGCTTATGCTTGCAAACTGGCCAGCTCAAGCCACTCTTCTGCCGTTGTTCACATAGATTTCGACAAAATCAATGCATGACCAATGATAACAGCAGGCCCTTCATTACGTTCATGTCGCAAATCCCCTACGTTTATTAAAGGCGGCTGCAAATATTGCAGTCCTTGCTTTGTTGGTAAAGACCACAATATCGTAATTATTACCCAGAATGTATATACATCTTTTTTATAAACAGACGAGGAAAGGAAATATCCTACCTTATTTCGACTCAATGTTGTCCCCGAGTAGAAGTAGTATGCTATTCCCAGCACCCACAGAACAGCAAAACACAACAATATTCTCGATTTCCTTCTCATCGCCGTCGGTTACTGTCAGTCCGTCAGCCTATATGCACGTTTTTCGTTTTGATGAAGCTATCGACTCGTGCTGGCCGGCTGTATCCGAGCAGGTCGCTTGGCCGTGCGGCTTCGGAAGGTTTCGTCAGTCGGTCAGGAGAAGCGAAGAGAGCAGGAAGCAGCCAGCCAACATCACCGGGGTTAGAGGGGAAAGGCTATCCGAATGTAATCCAATCAAACACCGGCTGAGGCTGCCACAGAGGAGGGCCGGGGCTGGAAATGTGATGTGCCGTGCTAGCTAGCCTAGGTGGTGGGGTGGGGGTTGGGAGGGACAGCACTAGACTACACGTTTGGTTTGTTACTGTGCTGTAGCGATCTGGCAAAAGAGTGAGTGAGGATTTACAACATGGTCATAGTTGCACTCCTTAGTGTATATTTACATGGACGCTAGGGGAGCTATAGGACACATTTGCTATAAAGAATTAAATCTAATTTAAAAAAAAATCTTTTTTCATATAAGGGTGCTCTGCTTGCAGGAATTAAATTCTTGAAACTGAAAATTATTACATTACATTTTCTGTTATTTTTCAAAAGGTAGTCATTCACTTCCTTTCCTCACTTCACACAATCAGTAGTCACTTCATGAATGTGCATTAACAAGATCTTACGAAGTAGCATGCATGTATCAGTTGTGTTTCTGTACTTTTTTTCCTTTCTTGGGCCTTTACTCGTTTTACCCACTTGCATCATTCAGTATAAAATAAATAAACTTCAAAATGGGCCTTCACAACACCATATTTGCTGTGTATTGTGTGTTGACAGAAGGAGGACCCATTCATATTTAGTGTAAGGCTTTCTAAGTTACATCCTGGTTTCCCAACAACACCAACTCAATAGTTAGCTGTCACTCACTAAATTCCCACTGTACACCCCCAACCCCCTACAAGTGTCTGTGTTCTGTGGTTTGCAGCCATTATCTGATGCAGCCTCAGGCAGTCCTCTCTTGGTCCCCATGAGACGCTTTAAGAGTAATGAATCTCATCTCTGACTCTATGTGACCAGACAGGAACACAATCGAGTAGAATATAACAGAGTAGCCTACAATAGAATATAGTAGCATCACACGGAATAAACCAGAATAGAGTGCAATAGAACAATACGTATTTAGCAGTGAAGCACAAAATAGGCAATATAGATTAGAATGTGGTAGAATAGAAAGACTATAGGCAAGAACAGAATGGAAAACATGATGAATTAAAAGGCAGGGTACTGACCTACTATACATGTTTGGTAAGTGTGTGTTTAGGGTTCACTGTTTACCATAGAGGATGGCCTTGATCCTGATCTGTAATAACTTTAGAACTTTACACGGCTCGCTTGACTTGTTAGTCAGGAGGCTTATAAGAGGCCTTAAGGTGCACTCATAGCTGACTTTAAGAACAATTGTGCTGGCTGAAGGCTCAATTATTAATGATTTCTGAAATCTAAGACCTCTTATCAACAAAGGCCTGGATTTCAAGTATCCCATTCCCTACAGTATGTGTCAGGTAGCATAGGCTTATATAATAACTGGTTGGAGTGATTATTCTACTAAATTCATTTTATACCCTATCCATCCTACCTATATCCTAAATGTGCTACTTTTTACTCTCAAGTCATTCAGCATACTAAATGTCCATTTGTGCAGCTTCCTACATTGCACCTACTTACTAATGGAAAAACGATCTTTTAGTAACCAGTGCAGATGTATCTGTATATTTGTACAGTATATAAGCATGTATTTATCTATGTATTCTGCTCTTTGTCTTGATGCTGCTGTAATGCCTAAATTTCTCTTTGGGGATCAATAAAGTGTTATCTTGGAAGAAAACTCTGGATGTGCAGCAAATTGGGTACATGTATACAGTTGTATCTGTAGGCCTACTCTGTGCAAATAACATTTGAAAATGTTCCAAAAATAAATGAAAACAAATTTCAAAACAGTTCAGCAAACCAAAAGCCATATACCAAAATGAAGAATAAACATTACAAACAAAGGCAAAAGCTACAGGCCAGAACATTTAAATACAGCATAAAAAATAAAGCCCATAAAGTAAGAGCTTAAACCAAAACCTCCCAGGCAGGTTCTTCCCAATTATAGTTGGAGTGGGCTACAGTATAACAGGATGGACTACATTCCTTCCAAGAAAAACATCTGGGCCAAACAGGCTTTAAAATTACATTTGTCATAGACAATAATCTGTATATAATTGTTGAGAATAATAATAAAGGCAGATCGCAATGACATTTAAGAATGATCACTTAACATGTAGTAACATCAATTACATCTACTGGAATTACTTTAGCAAATTAACATCATCTTGTTGTATCACATGGTATGTGCTCAATTGTACCCAATATATTAAAGAATATAACACCACGGGACATGACCCTCCTAATCTCACACCAATGGTTCTCAGGGACATGCTATTGAGATTTAGGCACTGCCATTCCTACCTTTAAGATGAAGACATTTTAAAGTAGGCTATGTATAAATTATCTTATCATCTGCCACTACTAAGCTCAGACCATAACAAATGCTTTGTGGGTCACACATACACCAACATGCACAGTCGAGCCAGGTATGAAAAGAAACAGCTTGGATTAACACACTCAGAGGGAGTGTGATGCCATTCTCGGCTCAGGACACGATTACTCCCCTACTGCATGTCTTTACACAAAGTTGTTTGCTATAGTAATGTTTCAACCACCTTATAGGACAGATCTGCAATCTAGATTTGTTTATAAAGAAAGATAGAATTAATACTCTCTAGAAAATGTTTTACCAATGCATCTTGCTCCATATTTCTGACATTTACAAAATATGCCACGGTAGAAGATGCAAAGTGAAGCCTTAGTAAAAGAATGTCATGAATAAATACTTCTTGCTATGCCTCCAAGGTATGTCCCAGTGGTATTACACTGAACATAGTGCCTATTCATTGGTACTCTGGCTACAGTAGTCCCTGGAGATACATATGTATTTATATTACAGTACTGTAAAATACTGAATTTCCTCCAGGGAAAAAGTAGGTTTTGGATGGGGTACAGAAACATTTTGTAGTTTTGTGAATGGAGGTGTGTTTTGTATTGTTTCCTAGATTACTTCCCAAGACCAAACCTGACCTGCCACTAAATCAAATTTTCATACATAAGCTATTTTTATATTTTTTTAAACAAACCATGGTCTGTAGGTCTAATTTCACATTGTTTACCCATCTATATTCAAGACATATTATAGTTAAGTAACTCCACACACTGGACACATGTGGGGGTTGAAGGGGTGTGTGGATGTGTGAGGAAGGAGTTACCCGTTGACATTCCCAGACCAGAGAAATGGTACCTTCACCACAGAATGCAATTTAAGTAAACGTACGTTTCAATTTTAAATTCCGTGATGAATATACGTTGCACTACAACTGGGATAATCTATAGCACTGTACTTGATTTTACAGTAAACAGTAGATGGCATGTTGAGCTTTTCTTAGATTTGTATAAAAACATCAGCACTGATTTGTTTAATCAGTGTTAGACATTTACTGTTAGATGACTATCTAGTGGCATGAGAAGTATCAGTGTGCAGTTTCACCTTTACTCTATTTCAGGGATGTCCAATCGTGGTCCTTGAGGGCCACTGTCCACCCGGTTTTAAATCTGTCCCTGTTCGAACACACCTAATTCAAATAAATGGGTCGTTATCCATGATCCATTCATGTGAATCAGGATTGGACATCCCTGTTCTATTTAGTCATATAGCTCCTACTAGTGGAGTTATACTTTAGAGAAACATTTACTTCAATACAACCAGATTTAAGAGGAAGCAATCACAGCTAGGCTATCAAAATCACCAACACTTAACATTTATTGATTAAAAACTAGAATACAAGAACTGCAGCAGATAACTAGACATTTTAACCCTCCCTCTGTCCTATGGGTCAAAGTGACCCGGTCCACTCGCCAGTAGCGGGTGCCAACCACAACACGGACATATGACACCCCGCAGTTGACTCTCTCTGCTGGACAGCGGGAGGGTTAAAAAGGTAGTCAGCTATTGAAAGCCAACTACTACTGTCAAAATCTCTCCAGTCTGCTAGGGGCCTGTTCTGTTTGCTCAAAATCTGGTGTTTGCTAATTTAAAAACACAAAAAAAGTGTGCAGACCGAACCACACAAAACCATTGTTTGGGAGTCATTTTTGTTTTGATTGTTTTGAAATATAAACAATATTTTCCAGAATAAAGTAATGCATATTTACTTATTTTAAAATAAATGCAAGTTATTGTTCACATATCACACCCTAGCTTGGAGCATGTAAATGCTAGTTTAGTAAGCAATTTAACAAAAAGCAGAACAGACTTTTTCAGCCCTGCTCACATCACCAATTAAAAAAAATTTAAAAACCATCATAGAACATTGGGGGAGGTCTGTTTTAATGGGAGCTGTAAAGTAGCAATAGATGCAACTGTCTTGCCAGCTACATATTCAATGTAATAGTAGAACACACTGTAGAAATAGAAGGTACTTTGGATTCCACAAATATAGGATATAAAAAAAGACAATACACCATAAAAAAACAAGTAAAAAATATTAACTATATAGACAAAAATATTCGAAATGTTTGAAGTATTGTAAAATTTTTATAGTAAGATAAACTCACTATTTACATAGCTATAACTTTCTGAACACATTTGAAGCCACTCGTGAACATTTGAAATCAATCTAGCAACCCAACATCAAAGCTATTCAAACAGTGTATTTCTCCTCTCCCTGTTTCTTTCCTTTGTGGTAGTGGGTGTAGCTGTTGTACAGCTCATTAAACACCTCTCTGACTCCCATTTGTAGTCCAGCAGTCAAAAACTTGATGTCACTCTCAGTGCAGAGGTCCAGTATCTGATAAATCCCTTCTTTGAGATGGAGCTTTATCTCTGGTCGCAGTGTTACCTAGACATGGAGGAGGGAGAGCAGTAAAGAAGATTAAGGACAGGGAATGAGGGCAAGTCATAAAACAATGAGATAACATGAGAAGAGAAAGGATATTAAAAAGGCAGGTCAGATCAAGTTTACACATTACACACATTGCTGAACAAGCCTTTGTTCCCAGGCTGGGGGACCGTTTTTCTTCACCCTGCTTAACACACTTGTTTCTACATCCCCACGTCCATAAAACACAATATCAGCAACATCTTTACCTCATTAGCGCATTAAAGACAACATAATGTATGGCATCCTGCCATAACACTTTATAAATACATCAATGCTTTGTGCCGCAGTAATTGAACCACATAACGGTAATTCTACATTACCTTAAACAAGAACAACTTGCACAAAAGGAACTGTGCGAGAAAGATGCAGCAATACTATTGCATACTACCAAGCCTTTGCTAGCCATGTTGGCAATCTGTTGAAAACACAGAACTTGAATCATCTAAATTACTATTAATACTTTACGTCTACAGATATTACACATCCCTAACAGTCATTTAAAGTTTACACTGTAAGCCTATTGTACATTCTTGCCACATTGAATGATTACTGCAAATGCTATAAGAGACACCATAAAACTTTGAGGGAGCAGAAAAAAAACATGCACGCTCCCCTACCAGTGTGACACAAGAAGAACAGAGTGTCCAGCCAACAGGAGAATCCACACCACCATTAAAACGCTCACCGTCTCTCTTCCATCTCACACATACATTAATGCATAGAGAACTGCATGGTGAGCCTATTAAGGGCGCCGAATTTCTTGCTTATCCATCCCTGGTCATTGATACTTCTTGGACAAGGCCATTATAACAAGAATTAGAATTAGGCTACTTAGGATATTTGTACATTGGCTGAACTGTACAGCATGGTGCATTTTCAAACCACAAAAAAAACACAAAAAAAAACATGGTTACCCAATTACAGGTTTCACATTGCATACAGTTCAGCCTCTTATAGGCTTTATAAGAACAAAGAAGCCTATCAGATGTTTAGTAATGCTGCCTTATATTTCCAGAACATATACTGACCTACTGTGGAACCTGGTACCTATTACATATCAAACCTGTATTAGTCCACAGACAAGAGTGATTGCAGTTTGACTAAGCACGATCTTTAATTATTGATCTAGCATCATTTTCAAAAAAAGAGAAATTTTGAGAAATGCTTTAAATTGTATGTTTTAACTTTAACAAATCTAAAAGCACCATACTGGCAAATGGAAAGTCAAGTATAAGCAGATATTTAGCTAAATAGCGCACTGTTTTGGAAAGTGGTTACCAAACCATAATTGTTTTTTAAATAAAATGTAAAAACTATAAAATCCAATTGTAAGCTCATTAAATTAACCTTTTTGGTTTTAGTGCTTTTGACGTTAGGGTGGCTGTACTCCATAAACAAAGTACACTTTATACCCACCTTTTTGTGGATTGCTGCATTTATTTGCCAACCTGTCTTCCTGCCACCATGTTTTAATGTCTCTCTCACTTGGTCTAGTCAATTCAAGGCTTTTTTCTCCCATTCATTTGTCTATCCATCCTCCAGTCTGTCGTTTGCCCAAGTCTCTCTAACCCTTTCTCAGTTTGCTGTGGAAAGCGCTGAGTCAGATTGGCGTCATCTAACACACACACACTAGCGAGGAGACGTGTCCACTGAGCAGACATGACTCACTGCATCAAGGAATAATTTTAAGCAAAACATATTTTTTTGCATTCTTCCTATAACCACACGAGTTTTGAACACAGAACCTGGCAAATTAAGGTCAATGGAGATGCCTTTCTTCAAACTCAAATTATCTGAAACATGCCAGCTCAACTTATGACAGACAAAATGGACCAGAATAAAAGACTCAACTTGGATCTGGTTGCCTCATTCACATGTGCACACAAGTTATGTGGTTTCAGATATAGATTAGGAAAGGTGTGGAGAGTGAAAGACTGAAATGCATTGATACTATGATGTGGTGTATGCAAAATAGATTTTGCAAATCAGTACAATAATCAGCATGTTTCAACTGACTGGAACATGTCAAGAATGAATTATGTTGCAAAATTCACGTAGACATAGTAACGTGAAAGAGAGCGTTTGTGTGCGTGTGTAATTACAACTAGGAGGAGTAAACAGACCTTTTGCAGTTCTGTGACGTACTGAGCCACCATGAAAGAAGCCAGTGTTGTGAAGTTCTCAGCAGTGCCAGCAACAAAAGAGTACATCCTCTCTACAAGTCGAGAGCACTGCAAGTACACATCACTTCCTCTGCCTGAGACAGACAGACAGCAAGACAGACGGAGAAATACAACAGCAAGACAAAATGAAAGTACTGAAAACACAAAAAGCTATATTATTGTCCTGCATTTCCTTCTATGAAATGTTTTTTCTTCTGTAGTAAGTTGGAGGTCCATTGTTGGAGGTGCAATCTCAAATGTATTTAAGCCACTCAGTGCCTGTAGTAGTTTAACAGTCTGCTCTGATTTACGCTCATTGTGGGAATGACTTTCACTTGCAGTAAAACATAGCTTGCCCTCAATACTTATTTTAGTATCGGTAGCTTTTCAAGATAAGCTTAAAGAGGAAATTGCCATATTGTTGCCTCAAGTAACTGGACAATTTACAAATAATTAAACTACAATTATTGAAAAGAAAAGTATACTGCAGCAGTAAGATAGGTTTAATGTTGTAGTGTTTTTTGGTAATCTTTTTAGTCTTTAGAAAATACATTTCGAAAATATTATTTCTGGAGTCCTACAGTTATTTCAGTGTCTTTGAGAAAGACGGTAAATTGCTGTCCACTCCAGGGTCATTTTTATAGCAGACTATATGCTCAGAGTGGAGTGTGTGTGTGGGGTACTGTACCTGGGTCGCTGTCACCCTTCTGTCGCCCCTCATGCATGATGGATGCCACCAAGTGATAGAAGACACTGAGAAATGATGGAGCAGCCTCCAACATTACCTGGCCACGAAAGTAGGAGCAAGGGTAAATCACTTGCACACACACACACAATTACTCTGATTAGTACACAGAACCCGCAGGTATATGTACTGCAAACCCATCCAACC